>DWPA01005347.1:0-11907 GCA_018251375.1 Calpodes ethlius
ACCATAAATCCTTTTTAGTATTTTAAGGTAAACTTTAAGATATTTATTATACTTCAGAAATCTTAAGGCCAAAACGCTTTTGAATCTATCTACTAGGTATATAGAAATTTTAAAGAACTAGAAACATAAACAAAGATAAATGTTTGTATTTTATTATTATAACTACCAAAGGCGATATTCACGTTAGGATATAGTATACAATTTGTTGTTTGTTATAAAATAATTTAGGGTTACCACTTTGGTATGATTAATTTATCAATAGCAAATATAATTTCTTAAAGTGCAAAAAAGTATTTTTTTTTTTTTAATTAGAAGTCGAGACTTCATTATGATCCTATCTGATATTAGTGGCAAAGAAATGTTATATGGTAAAACTCATTAACTAGTAAAGACCTATTCAATAATCTAGTAGATATTGTAAGGTCATATAACCTGTGAGTCGTACTTAGTATAAAACCATGAATACTTACTATGTTTTTACTCTTTGTTGAAGATTCTTGGTGACTGTTTTGTGTATACCATAACGTAGTATTTAGCTATAAGAAACCACCAAGAAAGTTTTATCTTCAGTGTTCCATTTCTGTTTGAAGCTGCCAAAGGTACTTATCAAGAGGAAAAGTAGGTAAGTCTTTGCGGTAAATCAGGTTGGTATTTACTTTAAGTATTTTCTATTCGAAAGTTCATAAAGAACTTCGGAAATTATTACTTTCCTTTGCTATTACTGCTTAAAATTAAACTCAGGATTTAAATTAGTATTTAAGTATTTAGATTTGACTTATTAGGCGCATTTAGGTACTTTGGTGCGCTAAGCAATATATTTTATATATAAATATAACATGTGTGGTAGATGAGCTTTTAACTAACTGAAATTAAATACCCTATCTTGAAATAAATTATTTATAGAAACATTTTCAATATGATTTTCTCAGAGACAACAGCGCGCCGCGCGCTTCCGGCAACTTAGACATTATACGAATAATCTCCGATCTAATGAAGTGGTTCCCAACCTTTGACTCGGGACCACTTCCATTTCATTCTTATTATCATAGATCTTTAGATGAAACTGTGTTAATCTATACTTTTAATAAATCATGTTAGATTCAATACCAACATTATTTTACAGTTGATACTTTTATTATAATTAATTTTGAGATTTTATTCTATGTTTCCCAAAATGTGTTAAATATAACAAAATATACAACACTACGATTAAACCATAGTTTATATAACTTATTAGCAAAAGGAGAAATATTTGCTAAAATTAATTAAAAATATTGAAAAAATTCACTTCAATCTTCATGGGTCAACAACGAAAATAAAATATTGAAGATATTTTGATATTATATTATATGCCAAAATAAAAAAGGAATAATAATTTAAAACAAATGACAGTATAAAATTCCTACCAAACTATATTTTAGCTATTGCATATCAGCACTGGTTTACGGTCTATCGGTTGAGAAACGGTCTCTAATCTAATCTAATGGATTCTAAAGTTTCCTGACTATTAGTGTGACTATTATTATGCAAGTTAGCTCGATTCAAGTCAATGTTGGCTCTTACTATAAGTAAAATAGCCAGTTCTGATAACTTGTTTCTAACTTTATTAATTTTGAAAATACAATTTATTTAAATTTATATATAAATACACACAGACAAAATCTTTACATATCTTTTTGCGGCGATTACGTGAACGAAGGAGTACGAAATGTGTCATAGTTAATATTTACACGGGAGAAGGTGTGCATAAAGCTATTATTACAAAACATGCATAGGAAACGTCTTTTGAAATTGACATTACGCACAAACTCTTTTGTTTATGGTTAAAGTCAAACTGAAAAGAGATTAAATACTGTCAATGTGAATATCTATCTAATATCTTTATACGAGCAATTCTTGTATATATATATAAATATTTATATTTTATATATACATCAAGGACCTCGGAAACGGTTCCAACGATTTTCTTGAAATTTTATATTCAAAGGGTTTCGGGGGCTAGCTAGGTTTTTTTTCAGAAAATGTCATTTTCATTGAATAAAAACCTACAATATAATTAGAATACGAAACTAAATTTCGCCGTCTAAATAGCTCGGTCGTAGAATCGGGCGCCTTAAAATGCAGGAAATCCGGGTTGAAATCTCGGACCGAATGTTGTTTTTTTATTTTTTTTCTATTAATTATTATAATTTTAATATATTACTCATATTTCATCAGTATGTAATTTATATTCTTATCAGTAAATATAATTCCAAAAAAAACATCTCGCAAAGCTCGGACATCCAGGAACTTAAGAATTAAGGTTGAATTTTGAGCGTAAAGCGGGTCTCTAGTCTTTACATTTCGGTGCGTGGGTATGGTTTGTAAAAATCTAGTTAACCGTCAGTGACAGCACAAGTGCCAAATGTCAAAAGGCTTTCCGAACTGACTGTTGTTGTAGGCCATTTCGGCCTTTACAGGACCACGTGGACGGAAAATGTCAAGAGAGGCACTATTGTTGAACTTTACAATTGTACTTATCGAATTATTTACTTGATGGACGGTCGATTTAGGTTATAAGTTAGCATATATCTAGACTATTAACATTAATTGATATTATAATTAAACATAATTTAAATTATACTCCAACTAAATCAGTGACTGAAATTAAGAAGTTGAGAGATGAATCTTGAAAATATTTTTTACACAGACACAATTTCGGCAGATGTTTCTTTTGAGACCTCGAGTTAAAGATAATTGGTTAAACAATCCAATGCAATAAAATCACCATCAAGAACTATCTGTTTTTGTCATGTTTTAAAATTACTTTATCCTTTACCAAACATTTTGTGGGTACCATTAACCGCTGTCAAATACACCGGCGATCTGAAATTGCTTAAGAGCAATTCAGAGTTTTGGTCTTTAATACTATTTGTAGAATTTACGTAACTTTGTTCTGATTCATTGGTTTAAATTCTAATTTCTGATACAGATCATAAATACAAAATACAATAAACCAGCGATTTATTAATGTTTAAAGAAAACATTTCTTAACCGCTTCGTTTAATGTATCCATTCAATTACAGGCCTTGTTTTATATACCTATACTTGGTTTTTAATGGCTTTAACTCTGATGAAAACTTTGCAGGTTTTAAACTTAAACACAAATAATACAATTTAATTATAACGCAATAAAATAATATGCACATAACAAATAGAAACAATAGTTGCAGTAGTATTTTTATTTTATTACAGAAAGTGATAATTCACGTCCAGTAACGCATTGCACGGCGGTAATTCATAACGGTACTGAATATTTTTCAAACGACTTTATTAACATCGTTTTCAACGTGAGTTTATACCGATATTACGGTTATTATCTTAATATGTACACCGTTAACCTTGAATCACAGTCTTCTCATTCGTCTTCTGCAGAATCGTCTCTAGGTACAAAGTAAAGACCGTTACGTAGTGGCTTGGAACTTTCCCCGTGTCGACAACGTTATGACGGTCGCGGTCATCATTTACGTCTGACGTCTTTACAGCCTTTTGTGACGGTACTGTTCTTCTTGGAAACGGTTTCGTAAATCTAAGTTATGTCACAGATCTCTTTTAAATTTGTGGGTTTCGTTCTACAAAACACAGTGGGGCTTCTTTGCGTTTAATAAAAGTTTAATCTTACATTTTATTTTGGTTTCCCTTTTTAGTTATTTCTTTAAATAATCCATATGACAGTAGTATAATAATTTATTACCATAAAAATAATAATACCAGTTTGATGGTGTCATACTAAAATGAAGTTTTGCAAAACCGCCTTTCGTGCATTTCAATTCAGTCCAATGCTTAGCGGGTAAAGAATGCTTTAAGCATTAAGCTCGTCATTAGTATCGTAATTTTTTATTGTGGTTAATAAAGCTTATATAAATAAATATGTACCCATGTCAAATTACAGCCTTCTTGTATTAAAGAGCTCTGTGCTAAGTTACAGACGGATTTATGGACATAACAAAACTATAAGGGTTTTGTTTTGGCGACGGAACCCTATAAACTACCCGGCAAGATGTAAACGTATAAAAATCTGTGGATTTTTGCGGCAAGTAACAAGTGGTTGCGTGTATTGTATCATCTGTGAAGCGACTGATAGCCTGTAAGCCAACTATGGATCATATATTTATTTTAATTAAACTTTGTCTCGGGGTTGTTCGAGAAATACTTATGTTAACAGCTTTTAACATTTCAATTTTAAATAACGGTGATTTTAATCTTGACACGCGTGGCGCAATGGTTACCATACCAGACCGCCCTTCAAGGGGACCTGAGTTCAATTCCCAGCGACGCGGAAATTTTAATGATTGGTAAACTCTATTCTCGGTTTGGGAATTGCTTTTATCTTTGTGTGCTGTCTATGACACCCACGACACGCAATTCTAGGGAGATGGTATGAACATGTAAACTTTAATAGATTTTCTGCGAATTTCAAATGTGAAAACATAATTGTGGGATATAGATTTGAAAATTCAACCATCATGCAAATTTAAATGAGGTAAAATAAGTTAAAATATATAAATAACTAACAAACGAACTGATCATAAATTTGATGGTAAGTGGTTACCGTCATCTATGGACTTAACCAACACATTGCTGGTAAAGAGAGAAGATTTTTCGTGACCAGTGCGTGGTAGACTATTACTATCAACAGGATAGTTATGAGGAGTGCCATCTAATCTTGAATCTTAGCTGATCGTCCCTGCGAAATAACCTTAAGGTCTCTATAGGTTATTCTTCTAAAAGTTCGCTTTACTACTTGCTAATCCCTTAAATACTAAGGATTACCGTGCAAGATTAGGATTTTTACCTGCTTTACAAATTACCCCCTTTTTAACTTCTTCGACATATTAATTTATTATATTAATAATTATTGAATGAAATTCGAACGTCTAAACAGCTAAGAGCACTTTGAATTCTATTAAATAACAAAAATCTATATACTCATGATTTCCATAAATTTACTAAGCTTGAGATTTGAAGAGTACGCATTAATTTTATTTATTGATGTAGGTTAATGATGTTCAGGATCCTAAAACATGAACGAGTATAAAGGAAGAATAAGTAAAAATACGCGTAAAGTTAAATTTAAATTTTCCATTCAAAGTTCTAATAAGATTTTACGGACACGAAACATAACGTACACAAAAAAAGGCAATTTTTATACAAACTCACACAAGTAAGCAAGAACTTCGATATTTATGTTGTGTTAAGGTCCATAAAAATGATAAATGTCGGCGGTTGATTCTTTTATCAATACAAAAGTTAACGATACAAGTTTATAAGTTAATTATAGTTCAAAAACTTTCAGTATATTGTTCAAAAACATGGCTGTGAGTTGGTTGGCCGATACTTGATAACTTGCAAACCGTAAGTAGCGGTGATATTTTTTCTTAATTATTTTTTTTCACATGGTACCGACCTCTTGATTGATACAGGAGAATTACTTACCAAAATTAGAACTTTTAGACTTAATGTTTAGCAAACCAATTCCTACGTCGGAGAACGGTCTTTGAAAGCTCATACTGAATTTAAAAACCTTATCCAATGACACCGAACACTAAGGGAGAATAACGTGTAGTAAGTAATATTACTCAGCGGTTACAATCTGTTTATCACATAGTTGTGTCTATAATTGTTCTGTATATTATTTTTATTCTTTAAAATCAACTATAACAAATAAAAAAAATATAAAAGTAGTTGAATTTATGTAAACATTTTAATAAATACTTAAAATAAAATAAGTATCTGTTATATTAATAATAAGAAAATAATCTAAAAAAATGGAACTAGAAAACTCCATTAGTTAATATTATTCTACTTTATATATTAGCTTAAGTCCCATGTCCACCCACAACTTACCAAAGCATTCAATTCAATTAATTACTTTTACACATAGTTTCTGAGAACCACCGTAGCCGACGTGTATAACCTCTGTTTCGTGATAGGTTACGCTTTTTAATATGTAAATACGGGAAAATTAAATAATTCCTTTTAAAACTGAAATCTTAGAAATAAGGTTTTAAGGAAGCATTAATTATACAACCATATATGTTAATAGGAAAAAAATACTATGTATTCTGTCGTGCTGGTTCTTAGATCGATCTTAAATATTTTTTATGTAAATAGCCCTACGAGCTGTGGATTGCTTTGATGATATTTGCGTGGTTTCTCAAGAAAGAAAAGATTAGTAGAAAGATAGAATTGGGACTCAACTTTGTAGGATAAGGGGAAGAAGTTCTAATTCAGCTTGCAAATTTTCCCCATACAAGCGTTATAAATTATATATATATATATATATATATTTAAATCGCGAAGTATGAATGAATCTCCAACCATTTACTATTAGGCGGTCTTCTGTTAATTTGTCGACTGTTTACATAAAAATATTGCTTAATGCATATAATATATGCTTGTTCTCTGACTTTGTAATATTAATCCACAGAAAGTGTGAAATAGGCATTTAAAATGCCATTGTAACATTTTATAATGCATTCCATTCAGAGAACCAATCAGCGGGTGTGTGAAATGGAATAAAATACTAATATTAATATCATAGAATACATGGACATGTAACTATGTAAACGTGGAAAAAGTTTTACAACGGTACGATAGTGGAGTATAGTTGAGTAATGGATACCTATTAGGGTTCAGTGCTCACCTCAGTTTCACCTGCTCTCGTTTACCCATTTCGTACTTCTACGTAACACGCAGGGCTCCCTCTGAAGCAAATTGCTAATTAACTTTAACTTTAGAGACCAAATAACCATTTTATTTACATGCCTCTCAGCTTAGTAGCTGCGCATACAAATTCTTTGATTTTATTATCGTTACAATAAGCAGCTCAATTACTTACAAAGAAATGCAAATATTATTCTGTGTTAGGTACATGAACTAGCACAGGAGCAAGTCATAGTAATAATATAATCATTAGCTAGATAATATTTAAGACAGAAATCGGGCAAGTTCTGGGCTGTTTATGTTTATCGAATAATACTCGTTAGCTTGCAAACCTTAAAAAGCAGTGATAGTTTTTCGTGAAAATTCACCATATACTTGTTATATTTTGTCAAGGTTTACAAATTTCTAATATCAACCATTAGTTTGGCATAGAGAGAAGAAACAATTCTTGAATCTAAACAAAATAAGCATTTTACAGCTCAATATTTCAAATAACAATTTTTGGGTTGTTCATCATTCTTTGTAATTCATAATATTTTTGAAGGATACTTTCAACGATAGGTACTCCATACGTAGAATAGAATTATTACATAATAATATTCGAATATTTTGTTAGTGTGATAATTATAATTACCAATGCAAAATTACAGCTTTCTTATTCAAAGGGTTAACGCTACGCTGCCTACTGACCGACAGAAGAAGCGATGATCATGTTGAAACTATAAGTTTTTCGTTTGGACTGAGGAACTCTACAAATTAACTTTTATTATCTAATCTATCTTTCTCGTGTCGCTATCTCATTTATTAAAGATATACTTGGTAGTTAGGCATACAACCGTTTCTATAGAGTGTGAATTACCTGCGTACCTGCTCCTTTATAATTAAATGCCCCAGCCTAGGTATCTCTGTTCATTTACGGAAATTGCTACAGCATCTGACTTTACGGCATTTGACCGACAAATGGATTAACAGCTCAAGGTTAGATGTAGGTGTATTGTAGTCGGTCTTGACATCCACGTGTTTAAAATGCCTTTTTAGTATGCTTATGTCAGTGTTAATAGTGGTTATAGAGCCAAAGAAATCTACTGTCACTCTGTTTAAAACGACCAAGAGCCAGTCGGGCAATGTACAATTTTTCTGTAGTTATCTTGTAGCCGTGATAGTTATCCTATAAAATTCGTTGTATATACTACTTCCGTGAATTTTCTCACATGTGCATTACTAATAGTTTAGCTGATAGAGGCTTGGTTTTAGGAGAATTCACTCGAAATAAAATTAGTTATTTAAAACTTAATATTTTACAAGTCATTTCATAAATATATTTAATTATCGCAAACTTAAAATAAATATACGAAAAAATATCCCCACTTCACATTTACGTCAGAAACTCTGATTTTTTAATTTATTTAAACGATTATGAAATCACTTTCTCATTGTAATAAACATGTTTACCTAAGCCAAATTACAGCACTCTAGCTAAGCCTGAACCAAATGGCATACTTACCAGTTAACAATAACAGTAACCGTTCTTTACCTAGTAACAGGATAGCAACATTCCAGGACCGCCAGAACTTACTAATGCTTTTAGAGCATTATATTTTGGGTTGAGGCATTCAGATAAAGCATCTAGCAGAAATTACTGCCAACAGAAATAGTGTAACATTATTGATGGTTCAGAAATAGTGGAACATTATGGCCTGGTGGTTCGGACATTGGTTCCCCGAACGTGGGGCTGTGAGTTAGAATCCTAAACGCATCTCTAATTTTCAAAAAGTTGTATGCGTATTACAAGTTAATTATTACTTGTTTCGGTGAAGAAAAACATCGTGAGGAAACCTGCACACCTGAGAGTTCACCACAATGTTCTCGATGGTGTGTGAAGTTTACCAATCCGCACTTGGCCAGCGTGGTAGATTATGGTTCATAGCCCTCACCTCATGAGAGGAGACCTGAGCCCAGCAGTGGGACAATTATGGGTTGTAATGATGATGAAAAATGAAATATCATGCAATAGTAATTAACCGATACTTAGTTACAACATTGGTGATCAAATACACATTCAAACAATTACCATCGTTGTTCGATTTTCATTGCCTTTTCTTTCTACGGTGAGTATTAGTAGATCTTTTATTACTTACTCTCTTTTATTGCTTAACTCTATATTTGCTTCATCCGTGATTGAAATCACGAATCATTTGGCGGAGAAATAGTTACATGTGATCGGTGCCTAAAAGTTGATTTTATTGTAACTTACTGTTTTGACTCCCACGAGACCTGATTGACGAATGCTAAAATTGTACCTTATTATATATTATATTCTTAATACCTTACTTTATTATAAAGAGGCCGTAACCCTCGAGAATACTCTAAAGGATCCTTGTTAGCAAAAATCTCAAAATCCATTTGATATTTCTCGTAAAAATATCCTAGTAGAAGCTCTTATGGACCGCTCGGTAACTTTTCGATGACTTTTATAATACGCTGTCAGATCCTGTGTTGTTTGTTCTCATTAAAATTCACTGAATAATTAGATATCATAATACAGGCGTTCCAAGTTATTATAAGCCTTAAAAAGTGCGTTTCTCTCAGTAACGTTATCTGGCCCTAATGGAATTGTGCCTAGTAAAGTTATTGAAGTGGTCATAGCGACGGCTTAGGGTTTATCTAAATTATAGACCGAATTAAGCAATAGCGGGCGCGGTCAGTAGCTTGATGACTGCCAGTGACAAGATTCCTTAAGAGCTTCCACGATTCGAAAGGTACCTTAAACCATTGGTTCTGGTTATTATAAGGGTGGTAGTCGCTGAGCAATGTCGTAAGACCATCGGCAGCAAAATAATTTCCAATACCTGGGTTTGCCACTATGCTCTCCACCATCCACACTAAAACAGCGAGAGTATGCTCATGGCCTTTACAGTAACGAGCAGGAAAGAGAGTCCTATTATGAAGAATTAATGGGTTGAAGCCAGTATAGTTAACTATCACATCTAGAACGCGCACCGGTTCTCCAGCCGGAGTCACGTTTGTACTACATGGTGTTTGGTCGCAAGATTAGTGGGTAGGCGGGCGCCTACCCTCGCTAAACTCGCTTGAGCAAGCGAGTCCCATAAAACCGACACAGGTGATAGTGTCGGGATGCATTCACCGCCTCCCTCCCGCATGGAAGGTAGTCCAAATCTCATTTGGCTGGACGAAAAAAGAATATCCATAAGCTTACGATGGATAAATCAGCGCAAGACACTACCAATAGTTAATAGTACTATACTAGTCGATAAAACATAGGAGCTCTCTGTCTATAGTATGCTGTTACCAACATGATGAAATATGTGTTGCTCATGAGCGTCAACAACAGTTTCAGAATATCGCGATTACCTCGTGAAAAGGTTTGTAGAAACTCTGTAAAAGAAGATCCCATTCATTAAATTTTTAATTATAAAGCGAGAAATTTTTGGCCTGATCTGTGTAATATATTTTTTAATGCGTTAGCGAGCAGATGTGGTACAAACCTAAAATAAATTTCGGCTAAGAGGACAGATGCTACTAAAATGATTTCGTCTTATTAAAGCGAAGTGCAGGCTATTCAACAGATTATAAAACCGTCCTTCCCGGTTGTATCCCTTTCACAAAAATCCCTAAAAGCCATTTGACATTTTTCGCAAAAACCCCATTGGAACTTTTCGCAATTTTTCTTTTGATTTCGTTCTTTACAAAGTGATTTAATTTACTTTACCGCAAATCCTGGTGAATAGTATTGTAACTATGTACTTCACGAATTACTTCTTTAGATGTACATAAATAATTCAGATACGTTACCTGAAGTCGTCGGTTTTATTTTTATAAGTTCATTCTTGAGTACATACCACCTGATGGTAAGTGGAGATGCAGTCTAAGGTGATGAACGCGCTAATTTAGTACTAATCTTTTCACTGATTTCTTGAAAACTTCTAGCTTCTCTCACCACCAAAGGATGAACATATGTGCGCCATGTCATTCGATGGATAAGCTTAACATATTGCATTTTCGATACATTTTAAAAAATCATTACTGGGGCAATCATTTTATTTTGAAAAACATTATATTTTAACTTAATCTAACGTATCAAAATCATGCTTTGTCAGAAAAGAAAAGAAATAACCAAAGAAAGAGAGAACAAGAGGATTTCCTTTTGTCTGGAAATAGATAATTCTGATTCGGATTTCAGTATTCTAGTCGATATGGATATGAAATAATTTCTTCTTTCAGCCATAGAGTAGTTTAATACTAGGATAATCACTGCTACAGAGTAACAAAACGAATAAGTTGTACTAAACCATCTTACCTATCTATCAGCCTTTGAAGATCCACTGCTGGATATAGGCCTCCCCTAATTAGCAAAACTCAAACCGGTCCCGCGCCTTTTGAATCCAGCCGATGCCCGCTGTAATTAAACCAACCAAATAAATAAACAATAAAATAAAACAAGAATTACGTCGCGCACGACTTGTTAAAAGGAAACAAAAATATTCTCAGTATCTAACGCAACAACTGAAAAAGCGTCTTGATCTTCGTTTGACGATATCATTAAAAAAATTAAATTAAGCTTTACGTTAAACTTGGCGAATATGAATCCGATGCTTAAATTATTTCCTTGTATCATTGTCATTAGTAATTTACCTGTATTTATATTGTTTGTAATGAAAAGCTACGTCTCTTCTTAAACGCTGGTGTCTAATTGATATTCAATACAATTAGTGTTAAAAGTACTAGTGTAGTTTTTCAACAGCTTCCGTGTTTTGAGTGCCAGATGTGCTAGGGGTTATGTCAGGTTGGATACCGACGCTTTTGGACGACGTAGAAAATGCAGATGCTTGTTTGGATAAACCACTGCACTAATTTATACTTTAGCAGATTAGTTTGCATCGTTCTATAGTTTAAAACGAAGATACGAGTAGTTGTATTTTGTAGACAATAAGTCGCCTCTAGTCCACAATCTACTACATATTAAAAGTTAACAATACTAATTTATCATCCTCAAAATTAAGACTATACCATACCATTGGTTATTGTGTGAAACAAAATGTATTTTTTTATTAAATTTCACTCTTGAAACATCGTACATCATTTTAGATGTGGTATTTGCTGACGTTGGCACGTGGGATCAGTGTTGAGTAAGTCTATACCTGAAATGAAATATTCAGGACTTTTTAGTACATTTTTTAATTA
>DWPA01005348.1:0-11907 GCA_018251375.1 Calpodes ethlius
AAACAAGACGACAAGGACGGCCACTTCACTCCTACTTCAAGCCATCCACTCAGTAAACACAAAAGTGCATTGTGCTGAATAAAAGCTACTATTTTCCCGAACAGCTCACATTACATCATTAAACCATAGATCGAAATCAACGCAAGGAAACCTTACACTAGAACGTCTAAAACCGAGTCGTATCTATTCAACAGAAACAAATTTATCGTCCGTTCGAGTGAACGACGCAGAGTACACGCTGTTGCATTAAACGAACGGTTTCCTGATGCAATCGTCGGTAAATAATAACCGGGCAATTATAACTTTCTAATGCGCCATTATCAAATGTCTGCGGGGTTCGCGAGGCGTTATTAACCGGGATTACCGGATCTCGGCCCGATCCCCGGATGTGGGGATTTGCTCCGGGTTCGGGTATGATAAAAGATACGCCGTGGATACGGGGTACGGTCCGCTCACGGGTAAATGATAATGGCAAATCTTTTGATTCCGCCAAATGCAGCCTTGGTATCGAACGGTATGGTCAGGGTTCCTCGTGAGTTACTGGAGGAAATTTAGTAGGAACATGAATTTAATTGGTATCGGCAGTGCTAAGTTCTCCTCGATAATGTTGTTAGTTTATTTATAGGAATACTATCGGCTGTAGCTGACAAGATAAGCTTCTAAATATTGTCCTTGTAGAAGGGTAATCGTACAAATTTGGTGTTAATTTCTTTTAATGTAACTCATATTCTAGCATAAAAGTTATTTTCTGTTCGCTGTTTCAGTTTTCAAATGTTTTTAAATAAAGTTGTTAGGACCGTCTGTACTTTTACCATCCAAAAAGATTACTTAATTTTATGTATTCCTCTTGAATCAATTACAAGACAATGATTAAATATTAACACAATTATTACATCTTCTATTTTTTCACGTTCCTCCAACCAACTATAATCACCGAAAGTGTTATTAATTTCAACATCTCACTACACAACATTCAAATTAACGCCGCACAGCTGCGAGTAGGTAGGTACAGCAGAGATCTATTGGGACCCAACTCCCTAAAGGACGAAAAAGTAATGAGCGAGTCGTGTATTATGATACCGGGCGTGTAGGCAGCGGTATCGGCCGTACAAGCGATCGCACTTACCGTCACCGGGGGTATCACCGCGGTATCACTCAGAGACAGTCGTCTCAGCCCGCGTCCTGCATTAGCTGCGTCGCCGTCGATAATTTATAGACGCCTCCGCGAAGTTCTGCCGCCCTGGTCATTTTCTACTGATCTCGCTGGATAACTTCGACTCTTAGTTTTCTTACAAGCTGTTTGATAAATGTAAATCGATGTCGTTTACAATGTTATTTGATGATCTTGCGGTGAGTTGGCGAGGGTGTCTGGGTGTTTGTTGAAATCTGAGTTTTCCTCGTCGTTTTATTCGTTGTCTATGATAAAAGTAATACTGATAATCTTAGTGCTAGTAGTGTTTAATTATAATTATGGCTTGATTACGTTCTTTGATGTACAAATTGCAGTTTTTTATTGTGTTTTATTTTTACAACTTAAGCATTACTTTATTTCTTAATACAAGTAAGTTGGAAACAAGGAGCCGTAGAGAACTGTGAAATATCTTTATTTAACCCGGCACTAAGTCGAGACAAGGTTAACTAACAATAATTCTAACTGGCCACTAACACAAACATTCTGCATTCGAGCACGTCAAACGGCGCGACCGCCCGCGCCCTCTGCCGGCGGCCGCGGAGAGAAACAGTTTACAAAAACGGCAAGTGGAGTGAGCTCGGAGCCAGTTCGTGCAAAATAAGAATGTTTGTGTTTCTCCGAGATCAAGTACATGTCTCGTTCCAATTTCAGCCTGAGCTGCACCGTTAGCGGCGGCTCACATTGCGCCTGGGTTGGCGGCGCACCGGACTCTTTACGAAGTTTATTGTGTAGGCTATTGTTTTGGTGGTCTTCTGTTTAACAGCATACAACAGCAACTATACAACTGAACAATAAATTTTAAGAACGTTTGTAATCTTCTGAATAACAGTACAATTTTTGTAAGACCCGTCAAGGGAAGGAACTTCTGTAAATTAGGCATACCGATAGGAGAGTGAATTTAGGATCTTATGTCATCTGTTATGCTCTGTGAAATCCACCAGATTTCACAGTATTTCACAACGTGACGTCATAGAATCTTTTACCACTCCACAGTGATTCACCTCTGAAAATCTCCCACACGATCCGAGACTTCGCACTTCGATGCTAATTTCACCTGAAATCTCACTATGCGTATGTCGAAATTGTCAGAGTGACCCACGAACACGTATATAAATAGATGGTATGCGTCAACTCGGTCCGGATAAGGCACCGTGTGTCCTGAGCGGTAAGGTCGATATTGGCGCGAGATGCGGCCACATCGAGACGAATGCACCGCTATTATTGTATATAAGCCGCTTATTAAGAATGACTCCCACTCGCTGACGAGGCACGCAAGCTGGTTAGAGTTGTCTGACATGTGAGTGCTTCAGATTGTTCTGATATTACATATTTGGCCATTTTCTATATTAGGATTATTATTGAGATGTTATTCAAACGTGTGAAATTAGAAAGAATTTTAAAAGTAAATCTTGGAGTACTTATATTCCAAATTTACGTTTCCATAAATTTATAATAACGTAATCTAGATATAACCGGTTTTAACCGCAAAATTCTCCCGCCGATTATTGTTCTAAATTTGAAAAATTAAGAATAAAAAACGTTAACTTAAACCATATAATTACTTAAATAATATAAATGTCGTGTTCATGAAACGATAGAAGATGATAAATAGCAATATTGTAGCCGATACACCTGCACCATAAAGTACCTCGGCGCAACCTTTACGTGCAAAGCTCAATTATCGTGGTAAATATGCGGCGACATGTGAGCCCGCCCGTACCCAGTAAGTGGAATCATACGTACATTTCCAAGTACGGTTGCGTCACTCGGGCCCGGTCGTGCCGCGATCGGTTACGGCGCGTTGATTCCCGATCACAGATTATACTCAGATTAAGATTTTATTGAGTCTTAAATGATTTCCAAGTCGACCAAGTAATGGATGGAGTTGATGGACGTCTTTGTGATGATTATCTATTGTTTGTTTTAATTGAAGTATGTGATGAGGAGTTCATTTAGACATTTTTGTCCTTCATTACGAAGTTGATGAAGAAAAAAATTTGGTGTAAAACTTTATATTCACTAAGTGATATTTAGAAGCTCAAATTCCTACTATTGCCCATCATTCTAAGTTGGGCACGTAAATCTTTAAATTAATGGATTTCTTTTTTTTTTAATTTCCTAATCAATTATATAAACACTTAATATTAATTGTGAATAATTGAAACATATTTCCAGACAATTTATCTATCTTAAACGTATCTGTATATCTTTAAATTCATCCTTTTCTTTTAAATTATCTTACGCAAAAAAGAAAAAATATACCAAAATATATTTCTTCCTTTATCTTTACATCATGCGTAAAATAGTATCCGAATACATCATAACATTAGTTAGTATAGCCCACTGTCCTCACATTCAAGTACAACACAACATTCATTGCGACTCAGATCACACTCGCAAGATTCTAAAGCGATCTGTATCTCTAAAACCACGTTTGAGCAATCGACAGTTATCAGCTATCAAACAGCCGAGTTGAACAACCGAACAGAGCAATTAACCGACAGAGGTGGCACCGGCTGCGGAATGTAAATAGAATGAAACCAGCACAGCAAGCGTGCTGAGACGGCCGGGAAAAACTTACTTTAATTATTTATTTAGCTCTAGCACGGTGTACGGTGTACGGTGAACCTACTGGGTACGGTGTACGGTGGCCGGCTGTATAAAAAGATTTTAGCTCGATTTGATTTTCCCTAATCGCAGCGTTAACTCGTAATAAGGGCTATATGATTCTTTTGATGTTGTCTGTACACTTACCGGCTGTTGAATACAATTGTTTACTTTATCACCGGTAGATGGAGTTGTTCTTGATTTAGATGAAGGTTTAAATTTAGGGAGTAAATAGTAATTATTTATTATAAGATGGATTAGTAACGAATTACAATAGTTTCGGGTACCGTTATTAGTACATAGTGTATCTAAATGGTCAAAGAAATCTGAGAATATATCTACAATATAACAAAACATTGGTTCGCTTAAAGCTATTCTGTTACTACATCTTGAATCAGCTAACGGTCTCCGCGGTACTAATTATACTCTGTGCCACATCTCAACATCAGCTGTCAAGTTATCAAGGAGCTGTCAGCCTGTCAAATTTGTCACGATACGACGATAAAACAGTTTTCTCAAAACTGATATGGAAAAACATTACTTGTAGATAGTATCTTTGTGGTTTTCTCGATTTAATTTAGAATATATCGTATGTGAGGCATTTGTTAAATATTATCTATTGTCCGTAGCTTGTTTTTGAAGTTTTCTATTGTTTATCCTTTTATTAAGGCTTAGAATAATAACGAGTCCCAATAGTTGTATGTAATGTGTAACCGTTTCAAGGTAGGCTAAGCCTAAAATCTACCTTGGTGAAAATGTTACTAACGATTAGGAAACACTTCCCATGTACCAATACTATACTTATGTACCTGTCAGCGGTTGTAAGTACCCGATTACCACATACATATTGTCTATGCTTCACTTTAGGCCAATATGCTTTAAAAAAACTAACCATCTTGATTAGTCTGTATGTTAAGTGATCTATGGCCATTTTTTTATTTAAGTGTTGTACACACAGTTTCGGATACACGGATATAAATGTAACGAATTCCATCCATTCTTGATTTCTAGCCAGCCTCCCCCACTTGCAATGTATCATATTGATTTATGAGTGGTCAAGTAGAGTGGTATACTTCTTCACCTATCATTATTCTAGAATCAACTGAGAAATGATTGAAATAATTAATTGTTTTGGATGTAATGTCACCAGGGTGAAGCTTCTGGTAGCACGGATCTTCATATCCATTGGTGACCACTAGTATAGACTTGTTTTGGATGTAAGGTTAGGGAGATATTTCTGGTGGTACGGATCTCTAAAGGCGTCGGTGACCATTCTTCACCATCACTTATATTTTTTATATGAGAAAAGCAAACTAGCATGCCTTGCCACCACCCACTGCCGTCACTAGGTTCTATCATATAATTAGTATCTGTTACGATTTATGTTTGTTATATCGCGTACCCATATCGATTTCACAGAAACGATTATTAAAAATAAAATTTCCTTTGTTTCAGATGCGATGGGTAAGTGGTGCAAGCTGCGAGTCACCAGGAAGCGCCATAAATCACATCGGTTGTAAAAATCGCCAACAAAAATTCCAATCTTCATAAAACCAAAATAATTACGGTCGCCGACAATTTTTTTAAGCAAAATAAGTCAATCGGGCAACACTAGGAGTCGGCCGAGGATTCGCCTCGCGTCATAAACTTTGATTAGGTCATTAAAGCATGTTAATTTATTGGCGTTCGAACGAACTTTCATTTGTAATAAACAAACAAAAATCGCCCATAAAACTTTAACGCTAACGTTAAAATTGTGTTCCACCGGCTCATGGCGTTTATAGCATTTTAAAGTCTTGTGTGATTATAATGCTCTAATCGAAAATCGACTCTATGGAGATTGATCGTAGAATCCGGTATCGGAACTCCGTCGATACTTTAAACACAGTTAATGGCCATGTTGCTATAGTTAAAAATTTTGAAGAATTTTTAAGCTTTACATTTGTTATTGCTACTAATATTAATCGTAATCTTTTCGTTACATTATAGATTATAAAATAATCGGATCTTACCTTATCTGTGGGCATGTCTTTAATGTATGTGTCGTATGCACAACCGAAGAGTTTAATATTCCGAAGGATATTAAAAGCAAACATTAATTACTTCGAACTTATCATTGTATAATGCTCTTCGAATATCCATGCATCGTAGAAAATAGCAGAGGATTTATAATCGGATATAACCTATACATCTACCCGTATGTACACAGAACAATTTAAAATACAAAATAAATAAAACTGGCGCTTTCGGATTCATGCATGTCGTCAAAATGACGTATTCATTCCAATTTCAAAAATCAACGTTCGAATCCGCTTCAATTTTGATGCGCGGGAAATTTTGTCAGTTCGGAAACGGGGTATTCATTTGGCGCGAAATCCACGCGATGCATAAAATAAATTTAATTCAAACAATATCAATCGGACACGAAAACACAATCAGGCGGTTTCGTTTTGCTATTTATCATAAAATACGAACGGAGCGATGAAATTGAAGGACGCCGTCTCTTTCATTCGACTGACGGTGAACGGAGACGGGTTATATTCATTTTTTCTGCCTTTTTCAAATCGTGTTATCGATTTATCCGTCTGTATGTTGATTTGTTTGTGTCGGATCGGCGTACAATATTAATTACTGTTATAATGAGCTTTGTTTCTTTCGCGTTCATCTGCGTTTCTTTTTTGAGATAGTGTTGTAAGTATATCACAGGGGGTTTTATTATGTTATGCAATTGTTATTCAACAGTAGATATCTAAAAAAGTCTAACGGTGGAACATACGACATAAAATCATGTTCTTAATCCATATTAACTTTCCAACATTTTTTTTATCTGTGCCGCGTACATTCATCACAGACAATATAATCCGAAAAGTTATCCGAACATTGGAATCGAGCGAGCAAATATCGTAGTGTAATGCACTTCCATTGTCTCCCGTGTAATCACTGCCTACGGACCTCCGAATGTGATTAATGGTTTTGCACCGCCGCGCCGCCGGTACCGTACAAATGTGGTTAGCTACTAATGATATGTATCTAACTTGTGCATTATTCGTTAATTAAACACAATAGGCCGTTCGATAAATGCCATGGTCAGTTAAAAAACGTAATAAATCTACGGTCATTCTTTAATTTAATATTTTTATATGAGATAAATAAATATTATGACATAAATATAGTCATAATATTATTATTAATATTTAGGACGCGTTCCAGTCGAGAGATTTGATTTTTACTATCGCTTAGGGGGCGTGTTAAAATTTTGCACGCTCCTTTTTACTATTTCATAAATGAAGTTGTCTGAAGAAGCATACATAGGAATTCTCTATAATTTTAGCAAACTCACTCTTGACTACCGTGATGGACTATTGCCTTCGACGGCTTCGAGACGAGTCTCCATTTTCCACTACGAATACCACCCAGTTTCACCATCTTAACCTGTCTCATTATACTTGACCAAGCCTAACGTTGCCTCTTCACGTTTTAATATCCCTAATATTTTGCTGATCTCTAAGTCTTCCATATCTGCTACTACATTTTAATACAGTTCATTAAAATCGGTAAAGTAGTTTCAAAATAGATCGCGGACCAACATCGTCACGGGATTTTTTTAGAAACAAAATATTTATTGTAAAGTAATAATTTCGGTGAGAAATCATAAAATGAAATCCAGTTTTGAATCAGATAAATAATACAATGCCAAAGAAATAGGTTAAACGTTACTCCAAACGCAGACGTCAGCCTTAAGACACTTCAAAAGAAGTTACGAGAATCAGAGAGACAGCCCGAGCACTTCACATCAAAACAAAAAACTAATACGAAATGACGTTATGACATGGAAAACAAACATACAGTGCAAATTAACCAGCAATTAGCGTACAGAGCGGACATGAAAACGTTTAGCGATCAACAATGTAATTGTTGCAGCAATTCCAAGATGGCGCGATAAACTGTCAGATTGACGTATGATTAGCATGTGCTGCCTGTCGCGGGTGTATTGCCATTACATAAAATCTGATTAGAATTCAGTGTTTTTGTGTGGCGCAATAGAATCCCTAAAAGTCATGTTCAATTGTTGTCGGTTGCATAATAGCTGTGAAATTATAATTCACAATGCAAGTTTTATGAATATACGTCAGTTTTTGTTAATTTACTGCATTTGATTTTGAATATGACTAAGAAATAATGTTAAGATTATAGATTAAACTTTTGAGGAAGCAAACAGATCTTTATTTTCAGTAACTTGTTAACAATATTCAAATAAAGTAAGCTTATCAGATAAATTAAAAGATTAACACTGATATATGTTATATACGAAGATATTCAAAATAACGTTCTCAGAACTGATTGTGGATTCGACCTACTTCGAGCGTTAAGCTCATGTTTATGTTATGGCATTGAAATATCGAAAAGAAACACGAAGGATTCAGTCTCCGGAATACATTTATTTTACTGTTATTGTTAACAGCTTGTCGAAGTCACGGGAAACCGCTAAGCGCTCCGTTGACACGTACCAAAACGATCGAATCGAACGAAGATTCAAATTTCGAACGCAAAATCCAAGATGGCGACCTTCGCAAGCCGTATATCAATCGTGATTTACGCGCCACGGTCGAGGTCGACGGCCGACCGAATTTCGTTCAGAAATGCACTCGCCGAGTAATTTATTTGTGACCATCTATTATTTTGTAGACTCACGAGGTCCTAAACGCAGCTGACATTAATATATCATTTTACGCGACGGCGCGACTCACTTTGTACGCTTCTCGTTCGCTCCCACGGTACGTACGTACGGCCGAAAGGGACAGCGCTACGGGGGCGCGTAGTTTGCGTTTTCACTTTTTATAGTAGCAATATATTTGATCAGCTGATCGTCATGACGTTTACTGCGCGTGTGGCAATGTGTAATGTTTTTCATAATTTATATTAAAGTGGTTTTGTGTTTTTATTCATGTTGGCTAGGTCGGGGATTATTTATAATGTTGAATATTTATCTAATGGTAATATCGGCTTCCGTGCGGCCGGTGTTGACATATAAATTTTGCGTATCGACAGCGTTTTTGGGGATTTCGCGCTTATTTATGCCGTGGTGTGGCCATAAATTAAAATATCCTCTCGAAATTATATTTTCGATTTGGCTTCAATATTATGATTTAAGTGCCACGTAAATGGCCGTACTGGTTTTATAATTGCTCTTTATTAAATTTCAAGCGGTTCCCGCAGTTCGTAATTTAATTACGGTTTTGTGTTCGTAATACGAAATAACATAAGTCGAGCCCATCTCTCGATGCAAGCTATCTAAAGCTTGCCAGTGTTTGGGAAGCCGTATAGTCTAAACTAACATGTGCTAGGACCGAATTTCTAAAAAGATCAAATGCTATAAAATTCCTGGAAGTCAATAAATATTTATGGTTCCTCTGTTTGTCATTTTATCTTTAGATTATTTCAGTTACTTATTTTAGAATGAAAGTTTATTCTATTCATAAAAATACCGTTTTTAAATTAGTATTGAAATAAAAAAAAAACAAATTTGGAACAAAATTTATAAAGGCAACCCGCACACAGACCTAACTCTACTATCAGGAAGAATCATAAAGTTGTCACTGCCATCTGTTTGACTGGGTTCTCCACAGGGAAAACCTTCGAGTCACTGGCTGAAAATCCATAGACTTACGAAAAAAAATAAAAATAATTTTCTTTATCGAACCAATGGTACCATTAGTACCAGCAGCGCCGCGATCATTACTGTATTATTTTTACCATTTTCTATCGGCGAAGTGTGTCGCCGTCGCGGTCGCCGTCGCCGCTGACGGTCGCACGTGGTCGCTGTAAATATTTTTGGAGGCAATCGATTTCCGAAATCCATTCCGTACCCTCGCACCGGCGTGCCACACGGTACATGTAGCGTGGATACGTCCATTGCTTTTATACTTTACATATTATTCACTGGTATTTATCACTGGCTCTTTTATCCTGTCATTCTTAAAAAAAACCTGGTGACTTTAGTAATGAGCAAACATTTTTTTGCTTATAATCTTTTTTGGCGGGAACTGAGCGTTTTTGTTTCTTGGGTACAGTTGTAATAATTTATTTGTAAAAGCAATCAATTGTCAATATTGTTTGTTAGTAGTCAAACATATTCAAAGGCAAAAAAACATAAATAAACACAGATTAACAACAAAATACAACATACATAGTTAATACACGACTCGTTCGAAAACAGTGTAGCGACTATTGCATGAAATATCAAGTATAGTACTCTAACGAGCTCGAACAAAATACGAAGTAAATTATGAAATGTTATCAGTATAACAAATATACATCAATATAGCGTGTATTGTATTGTAAAATGGTGCGGGAATGTCGATATCGGGTCAGAATTACAAATAATTTGAAGCGTATTTCGATAAAAATTATTATCTGACACGGGATTACGTGTAGCCGAGACAATACCTGTCTCATTATACCTGATTAACACATTATTTATCAGGAAATAATTATACCTATTTATTTAATTAAAATATAATTATCGATCTGTAAGTGTTTTATCTTAACGAACACTTTGTTTGTTTATTTCACAAGTTTTTTTCATTCTTGCTTAATAATTTCTTTTTTGCCGATATATTTTGAAGTACCCACGTTAAATTTTCCGTAATGTCTTATTGAAAACTATTTTGTAACCGATTTTCATGACAATAACAAGGTTTGAAAAAGGAACCAAATGGAATTAATTAATAATAGTTTTGTTTATCTTAACAGCATGCTTGTCTGAGCATTTCAATCACAATGAACTGTTACTAATCACACTAAAGGGTCAAACAATAAAAAACTAGAAGGTACCTATTTACTAAACATTCTAACATTCTAATTATAGAATAAATAAGAATAAAAATCTAATTTTATTATAATTAGAAACGACATCTACATTTACACATAATTCGATGTCTGTCTACCCTCAGCAAAAGATGTTCCAGTGTCTTATCCACGCTAATCCACAGGCATTAGCGCGTATCGCACGGGCCTAGCGTCATTAATCTGCGTGACAGTTCAAAATTTAGTTACAGAGGGCCCTCCGCACCCCGCGGCCCCCGCACCCCGCCGCACCCCGCGCCCCGCGGCCCGCTCCCACCAAGTTTTTGAGCATGCCGAGTTGAACACTTTCGATGTGGAATTCTGAGCGTCGAACTAATGATATGAGACCAGTTGTATTAAATATAATGAAAGAGAAAGCGAAGGTTTGGCTAGTATGTGGACGAGGCAACTTATCAGTATGTTACACTATGAACCCCTGATGCACCTTCTACTCCTCGGTAATGTTTGATAATTGAATAATTGTAATTATTGTTCAATTTTCCTGTCTATATGATCCATAGTGAAAATTAACCCCCCTAACGCATTCGGTAATACACTTGCTGAGGAAAGGGTTTTGGGTTCGAGTCTTTTCATATGATTACAGTACGAATTATGAAAATCAGATATTTTTATTATTTATTTCATTTTTTATTCTGGATTCAGAATGCTCAGAACCGGTCTGTATGGCGCAAATTAAGGGAGGCCTATGTCCAGTAGTGGACTTTTAAAGGCTGATAGATAGATATTTTTATAACGTATTTCTCTATCGACGTATAGAATTCCCTCCCAAAACAAACATTTATTTTTTTAAATATTCATAGCGTAGAGTAATTACATATTTGCATATAGATTAATAAACTTTAGCCCAACATAACATTATTTTCTATAATTGCATTTACATGGAATTGTATGACGTATGTCTGTTCCAAGGAAAATACCATAGGTCGTCATATAATATTTTCAATTGAAATAAAAAGCAATTTAATTAGGAAAATGTGTAATATATTTAAAAATATTGTTTAATGCACTTCTTGTTGCTCGCGGTTCCGCTCGCGTGGATTTAGAAATTAACGCAATATCGTTAAAAAGGCTATTTAAAAGCAAAAAGATAAGTCTTCCTTATTATTATATCACCATAACAATTATTATATAACTTTATTGGTCTGAGTGACGCAAGGAGGCTTATATCCAGCAATGGACCTTATTATAAAAAAGCTACGCGAAACTTCGTAAATATTTCCCGTAACATATTCGCTATCTTT
>DWPA01005349.1:0-11906 GCA_018251375.1 Calpodes ethlius
TCTGTTGACTCAAAATTTATTACAATACATTAGTAACGCTGTTTCTGAGATTAGCCGGCATGAACATCGATCAGTTACAATTTTATCATATGATATGATGACATGATTATACACGATATTATGAAGCTCATCTCATGAATCACCAAAGAGAAAATAATGAATATTATTCTGAATGTGATCTTTCGGACTTTAGCGAATGCGTCGGCCATTTTTGATAACATTATGGAGAACTCTCGAATGTGCAGATTTCCTTACGATGTTTTCCTTTACAGAAGCAAGTGATAATTAACTTGCAACATGCACATAACTTTTTTGAAAATTAGAGGTGCGTGCAGGATTGGAACTCACACCCTACATTCGGAAAACCAACGTTAGAACCACTAGGTTATCACTGTTTATACATATATATACGCAGTGATATTATAAATATGTAGTATAAGATGTGGATAAGTTTTACTTACGATAGTGGTGTGGCTCCAAATCATTTTCAAACGCAGAGCTAGAGTACTTTTTACTTCTACCTGAAATAAGCAAAAGACGTTATAATAACGGGAAAGAAAAAAGTCTCTACGATAACTTTAATTGATAAATTTTTACGATGTTTAACTTTTACGAAATATAATGTTAGAATTCAGCGTTATATTTAAAATAAATATATCCAAGATGGTTTTTGTGTCTTCAAAGGCATATTCATTACAATGCACAGCCGTATAGCAAATCGATGAAATTTAGGTTTTAATACAAGCTAGAAAAATTAACTATATCTTATCCTGAAAAATTAAGCTCTGGCAAAGCCAGGCTAAAGCTACAGAGGCTTGAAAATAGGACGAAAGGCTTGGAGAAACAGTAGGAAGTGCATCTGCAAGCATCTGAATCCAGCTGAAGCCTACTGTTCTTCGGAGCGTCAGTCCACCTAGTCGAGAGGCATCCTCTACTCCTTTCTCCTACACATGAGTGCCATTTGAGGACCAACCACTAAAGTAAAATTTAACCATATACAAAAAAATTGTCTTTAATATTTTTATATTCTTAGTCCTATCCAATTCTTGATACGAATTAACCTTAAAAATCCCAGAATTTATGAAAACTACTCGTGTACCTAAGAATAATGGGATGTCTATTAAAAAGTCGTTTGCGTATCCGTAGAATAAAATAAACATTTATATTTATAGATCTATTCCTTTTTAGGCTATTCCAATTATACAGATTGGATCATTAATATTACATTACTATTCCATCTTAAAAATGAGTATTTTTATAAGTACATTCTTTGGACGAATTAAAATTACACAACAGAATAATAAGAGACAAAATTGCCCACAGTATAACGCATATTTTATCAAGTTATCTATGATTATATACTGTAAAATATTATCTGTATTACAGTAAACATTACGTTACTTTTAGAAACATTATTAATAATTAAGATAATGTTACAGAAATAAGCTTCGGGTGTAATATAAATGTTAGCTTGTGAATATTCCATACAGACTTTGTCTGCAATGGCATTCGTTGTAAAAAACGGAACAATAGGTCATTGAAAAATTCAGGCCGACTGGACCGGCAGTGAAATTTTTATCTCTAAGCGAGAGGTCGGCGCAATGTCGCTAAGTTAAATAGATTTGTGGTGTTTGTGACTTCCTTTTTCTTTATTATTGTATACTGTACGCCTAAGTATACTATGAATTGCTTTTATAATGTGTTTTGTTTGTAGTGTCGGAAAAATAATTGTTAATTAAATTGTTATTTTTTTGGTCGGCTTGTGAAGTTTATGTAGTCGCGGATGGGAGACGATGACCATAAGGAGACCCGGCTGGTCGTTTGTTGTGATATAATCTATCTCTTTGTTTGGTCATTTATATAAAGAATATTCATTTGTTCATGGGTTTTGGATAATGTGATATTTTGACAGATGCAATATATGGAATTCCAATATATAGATATCAACAATATATAATAATTTATTTACTGATATAAACGAAACTAGTAGCATTACTGACAAAGAGAAGTTAATAAAAAAAAAATGAAACCAACATCCTCTCACCCTAAACACATGTACCATCTCCGTTCCGTCGCGAGTAGAAACACGTTAGCATGAACGCACGCATGCACGAAGCGATGTCTTTAATGTTCGTATTTATGCTTATTATCAAATTAATCAGACATATAAAATGTATATATATATTTATATAGATGAAGCCGGTCAAGCTTTTTTCAGCGAATAAAAAATATATAACAGCCAAGAGACAATCGATTTTGTGTAGCAAGTTTTCGAAATAGACGAGTGCGTACAGGATTCAGATTGGCCGCACTATAGGAAGCGACGTCAATATGTATACAAATTCATTTCTCCCATAGCTCAACTAGTAAATAAATATCCCAGAATAAATAAAAATAACATATTTACTATAAGTTTGCGTCAAGTCACTTCCAATTGCAGGTCTATATGATACAAAATCTATAAGTAGGAATATCATTTTAAATTTCTGACGTATTTTTAGTAGAGATAACATATTATACGTCCAAAATTGTGCGACATAATCCTATACTAAACCACACCAACACTCATAAGCATACGTGAAAAAATCGTATAGTTTTCCCTAGTAATTGTATTCAGAAAATCACGAATAATTACGTCTATTTTTGATTAATTATTACTTGATATTATCTATCTTGAAAGAACCAGTAAACCATCAGGTTTATTTCAAATGTAGTAAAGACTGCTTCAGGTTTAGAATGGGGAGGGAAAAATATTTATTAAGGTCATCCCACAGCAATTTATAATTAACAAGCGTGATATAAATTACCATAATAGTAATAAAGATTTAAAAATAACGCATTAACGCATATATTTTGCTATAGTCTGAATTTTATTTGATTATTAATTAGCAATAAATATTAGTAACATTCCAGATATTCGTTATCGATAAATATTATTTAAATTGGTTACAGTAATCAAAATTTTGGCATTTATGTAAATCAATCAATATACACTAAAATAATTGATTGAACGTTCAAATATCACGAACATCAGAATTTTATGTTGGCAATATGAAATGGCGAAGGTTACAAATTGATATCATGATTGGTGATAACAGTTTTCATCACAAATTTTAAGGAGAAAAATTAAGTGCTATAAAATCAACTATCTTACGACATAGCAAGCGAAGTGAGGGGTTCTGGGTTCGATTCCCGACCGGGGCAGATATTTATGTGACAGTAAAAATATTTGTTTTCAGGTCATAGGTGTTACTGACGTGTTATTTGTGTTGTCCATACCACCGGCGAGCCAGGGAATCCTACTGGGTGTGTTAGAGTTTATTATTTATTCATTATTATTTACTGGGATATAAAATGTCCCATGAGTAAATTCAGATCGGAAATTATTATATTTATGTCTTTCATTCTCATCCGTTCAGATGTTTTATCGGATAAAGTTACAAACAACCATACATACATATTTATAACTTTGAAATTTAATATTTCAAGATCGTTTAAACGAAGTATATGGCTGTGTAAGTAACTAAATTATAAAAAATATATATTTTTTAATAATGTAATATAATACGTCTGACTATTAAGTATTATAAATATATGTAAACGGAAATGAAAATGAAACGTGGGCCTCGTTTGACAACGTTTAACTGCCATTGAAATAAAATTAGCAATTGTGACAAATTACTACATTTTAGAGTTCCGTAGTCACAAAGCAGCAGAAGCAAAAAAAGAAGTGACAGCCTAGCGGTTCGATCAAAGGTTTCCCAAACATTTAGAAGTTAGAATCTTGCACGTACCTCTTTTTCAAGAAAGTTATGCGTGTATTATAAGTTAAGTATCACTTGCTTCGGTGAAGGAAAACATCGCGAGGAAACCTGCATACCAGAGAGATCTTCATAATGTTTTCAAACATGTGTGAAGTGTTACTCCACACTTGGCCAGCGTGTTGGACTACGGCCTTTACTCCTAACATTGCGAGAAGAGACCTGAGCCCAGCAGTGGGACAGTTTTGGGTTGTGATCATGGTGAGTAACAAGGATTCTTAAGTATAGTGTCGTTATTGACACTGACAGTCCCACCATCCGCAGCAAATCAAAAACTATTTTAATGTGATGTGACGTCTTGCAAATACTCAAGGAATAATAATATTTAATCGCTAAACGCTTCAAATCTTCCATTTCCGTGTGATCTCGTTATTGAATGAACTGTTTTCTATCTATCTATCTATCTATCTATTAGCCTTTAAAAAAGTCCACTGCTGGACATAGGCCTCTCCTAATTTGCGCGACACAGACCGGTCCTGAGCCTTCTGAATCCAGCGAATACCCGCTGTCTTCTTCAGGTCGTCACTCCATCTGGTTGCTTAGCGACCAAAACTCCTTTTTCCGAGACGTGGACGCCATTCAAGGACCTTTCTGTTTTACCTTTGGTTATTTAAAGATAATGTAAACTATTATTAAAAAGTTATGTAACAACACATCTATCAAATGTTTGAAGTATTTAAAATCAAATGAAATGTGCAAAATTGCCACAACACGAAATAATGACAACACCTAATTTGATGAGACTGACATTTACGGCTTATCCTACGTTGCTATTGATTTATCGTTCGGGTCAAGGTTCATTTGACTAGTTATTATATATAGATTAAATCTATTTCGAAATTTTTAATAAAAATGGCACACTGTGGATTCAATACTATAGTTAGTTCATATTTCATGTTATTCAATGCACATGTCTGGCGGGTTTTCAGAAGTAATGACTAAAAAAAAAAGTGCGACTCTTTTTACCTCTTGAATGAAATACTTCGAACTTCTTCAAATATCTTTAATCATTTTATTTGAAACTAAATCGAAAAATGCATTTTTAATCTATAATCTAATTTGCTGACGGTAGAAGTCATATATGGTTCGTGTGGAGAGGAACCACCGCCACACCGATTTTTGCCGAGTAACAATTTTCTTATGTGCAATTGTTCTGGTTGAAATGTCTGGATCCAACTTACCCTTATGTAAAAGATCACTGTCCTATCAACTCCTCTGTGACTAACTTCGAGTGGGACCAATATTAATAATTATTATTAACTGAACGATCGCTTATATTTTACTAACAGGATTAACATTCATAAAGTTCTCTTATGAACGAATAATAACTAAATAATAATCTTAATGACTGACTTCAATCACTCCTATGGTCCTATTCGAGGTAGGTCGGAAATGTTTATAACCGGCAGGGGATGGTGATATTACAAGATCGATTGCTATCCTTGTCATTATTATAAAATGAATTTGTCGTCATTTTTATTATCATTCTTTCTTTCTTTCATATTCTTCCATTCGAAAATTCCTCACCTTTCTGTAGGACGGTGCATTACGGTGTATATTTCAACCAAATTAAAGAAGTGTTTAACAAAAAACGAGTTGCCCAGCAACCAATCATAGAGAGTAATCGAACTTTTTATAGCACTTTTTACAAGCGAACGAAGCCGCGGGTAACAACTAGTGTTGTATAAACTGCAATTTGACTATAAGCTCAGCGAACAACTTTTAATCAACGTAGCCAGGAGACCACAGATTAAATATTTGTGGCGCAATTTCCTCTCTTACGTTAAACCTCCGGTTAACTTCGGTAATATTAGCTAAGAATCAAACTAAGTTGGTAAAAAGGATTACGCTCAAATATTACTGTTAGGTAGGTACCTAATTATGTTTATGAAGTTTTAGGACTACACTAGGATATTAGACCTTTCTCACTGTATATATTTTTCTCTTCAAACTTCATGTAATGTGAAATTTCATCAGAAAAAGGTTTATTTTTGGAAAAATATTTGTTAATTATTTGTTGCAATTAGATGTTGCCCACGGATTCGCACACGTGTGATAAAAGAAAACCAATAAAAATGTTGTCAATTCATCTCTATCACTGGTTGCTAGGCAACGCTTTATTGTTAAACACTTATTTGAATTTGGCTATATACATCGTAATGGTTCTTTCTAAATAAATGAGATGTTTCTTCGCGGTAAAAAGCCTATAGTACTCGTCGTCTTCCAAACTATCTGTAAACCAAAAATCCTAACTTAGTGATGCTGCGCTGCGCCGTCAAAGAAGGACAAACAAACACACTTTCGCATTTATAATATGAGTATGGATACGTTTTGCTTGAAGTACCTTTTCCTTATATATTTTCATACTATTAATATCTCCGAAATAAAAATAATATCTTTATAGCCAAATAATAAAACCAGTACTGTACAAAAATATTTAAATGTATTCCGGATTAATAACAGGTATTCACTTTATATGTAAAGATTTTAAACAAAATTAATTATAAAAAAAACGATCTTGGAATGTTATCGTCTGTTCACACGTGTAACAATTACGTGATAAAATGTCGTACAGCGACGATGGCAGCTTCTTCATAAAGAAATAATATCGACATATTATGTATGTATGTGGACTATGTGTGCATACGTGGCGTGGAGCATAAAGGCGCTGCCACACCAGTAAATGTGGTGTACTGTTTTTATATCGTTATAACATATAGTTTAATTCACACGTGCGTCCAATTATACCGCAGCGATATTCTTACGTAGTAAATTCATGTTACTGGTGCGTTGTTAAATATCTAGAAGATATATCGCTCTTTGCTTTAATAATGTGACAAGTTTGAGAACTCAGTTTTTTTTAATTGGCTATTTTTGTACAAAATTTAATGTATTATGAAAACAGTCTTATGATTCGAAACAGCTTAGTCTATACGTAATCTAACAATAAAAGTAAAAAAAATACATAATTAAGTAAAATATTTTTTTCTACGTAAAAAAGCGCTGTACTGTAAAATTGTGTTTTTTTTCAGAAAACACATTATTGAAGCAAAGATGCGATGTTAACCTTTATTTGGACTTGGACTCGTATTTTGTTTGAAATATCGATTTTAATTGGTTTGAAAATAAAATCGTGACTATGCGTATCATAATAAAATATGGTCAGTCCACGGTAACTTAAGTTTAAAATCAGATACTCTCGCGTCTACATTACGTAATTTACAATATAATTACAGAGTTACGGACGGACGAATATGTGTGTATCTCATCTCTCTTGTGTATATCTCAAATGTCATCTAGACTGACGGACAGATTAAGTTTTATATTATACATAGACTAGAAATAAGCAAATTAACGAGTAAATGGTAATTGACAGGTAATTATAGATTTAGGTATTAAAATAAACAATTAAAAGAATAGAACAGCAAATTATATATAGAAATGACGTAACGTGTAATAAATAATCACAACCCATAACTGCCCCACGGCAGGGCACGGGTTACAATGTGAGGGTTATGTGCCATAGTCCACCACGCTGGCCTTGTGCGATTGGTGGATTTCACACACCCTCGAGAACATTATGGTGAACCATCGGATGTGCAAGTTTCCTCACGATGTTTTCCTTTACCGAAGCAAGTGATTATTAACTTGTAATACGCACATAACTTTTTGAACATTAGAGTTGCGTGCAGGATTCGAACTCACGCCCCCAAGTTCGGGAAACCTACGTTCGAACCACTAGGCTATCACAGCTTAAGTACTACAATAATATGTAATTCCCATTTCAAAAAGGAAAAATAAATCGTTCACAAAAAACAAAAAACAAAAAAAAAAAGTAAAGCTAGTCTCTTCAATCTTTTAAAAGGGAAATGCGGAACTTAACAGCCACATGTATGAATTAGCGTGTGCCTGCCGAGGGTGGATACTACACCTATTATATCCCGTGGGCATATAAAGAGGCAACTTTCCACGCGATAGGGAATGTTTTGAAGCGGGAGTCAAGTGGTCACCCGTGCCCAAGAGGTAGAAAACCTGAATGTAATAAGAGATCTATTTTCTTTCCTTTTTTCATATCGTCGCATGTTTTAGTAACGTCCTTCAACTGCCATTGACCCGTACAGATTGGAAATTAGCGATGTTATCAACATCGAGACTGGTTTTAAACAGTGATTTTTCTAATAATCAATGTTTTGTTTGACCTTTCATTATGGTAATTTTCACAAGGGAATCACGTTAGTTCTGGTATAAATAATAATCTAAGTTCTTATCTGTACATTATTTTATTTTATTAGGTTGCCACGTTGCTTTTGAAATTTTTTTGTATGATTTGAATAAATAATGCGTATTTGAGATATTTTACCAATTCTAATGTCACATTTTATTGAGCAGTCTCATTTCTTTTGGTTTTCATTTTTTATTATTACAATTGTATTATACTTAAATAGTATACTAAATTCGACTTTCGTTTTTTATCTGTTTTGGGATTACGGTGACAACCTGCTAAACAACACCAAGCTATGAATACCAGTCGTTGATGGTGTCTCTGTTGACGCTGTACCAGTCAGGGTAATCCCAAAAGCACTTACATGTATTTTGGTACCTTCTTTTACCCAGTTAGTTAGCTACCAGGCTGCCATACGTAAATCGTTAAATATTTTTTTTATACGAGTCTCGGTCGTAGTTACATAAAGCCAGTATTAATGCGGGTTTCCAACTCCTTTGCAACGCGTTGGAGATGCTTTTGGTACTACTGATGTCTATGAGTGAAGGTCATAAGATTGAATTAATTAGGTACTGAATAAATTCCATGAGATAGCCAGTTGATAAATTATGCAAGATTATTATTGAAAAAATTAATTTATTGAGATATAAATTATTACAATAGAAACGTCTACATCGAATACAGCATACCATGAAAATGAAGTAATCAAAAAACGAATGCCAAAGGTCGCTTGAATAACACGAAAAAGTCCATAGACTAATTATATGGCGATATTCCAATTCCAGTGATTAATAAAACTAACAAACACTGTGAAATAAATCCGGGGTCAAGAGAAGAATAGTTTTTTAACAATTTACTTCAATGATGTCATATTTAAATGAGACTTCTTTGTAACACATAAACCATCTAGTGGGCGTGGCTAGACGTATGACATTAACAACAACCACAGATTACTAAAACTATGATCCTTCATGACTCAAGTAAAATTACTTTTTTCTGAATATATCTATGTTTAATGTTATGATTGGCCACTGCAGCCAGTGCCTTTTAACGCGTTAATTAACACGCTAAGAATGACACTACGCAGATGCAGACAACAAATTATCGCGATACACTAATTAACGGGTTAAAAAATTAATTGTACTTCAATAATATAGATAAAATTAATGTAAATGCGTTAATTAAGTAATTTGAACGCAGCAGTAAACACTAACGTTAACGCAGATGTAGCAGGACCATTATAACTGGTTAAATAGATCTTATTTAACACTGGGTAACTTTAGTTGACCACTTGGTTACTAGGTTTTTGTATAGCTTAAGTAATTTTATTTCAAGTTGGTATAAGTTACTTTCCTACCTACTCTGTGAATCTGGTGAAATATACCTTGTATAAGATAAGATTCATTGTAATAATATTAATATATACCCAACCTTTATACCATCGCGGTACAACATCGGAAAAAGGAGATATAAAACAAGCAATAAGTTTCAAAATTAAAAACTCAATTATTATATATTTTAAATGAGCTAATTTTAAAAAAATCTTTCATCTGGTACGGAACACGGCACCGTTTTATATTTTTTTGTCCTAATTTTTTCTTTTTGGTCCCCTCTATTATGAGGCCCTTGTACCCGCTCATGGCGGTCAAGAGGTCTCGTCTCTGATTTCGGTCCTATCCAGAACTATATTTGATCTCTATCATGGATATATTTGGTGATATTGAATTTATGTATGTATGTGAATGATATATATCACCTACGACACAGAAACCATTATTTAAAATAATACAACTACATGCAGGTTTCAGACCTATTGTTTGATATCGTTAAAGTGAACACGTAAAAACTGCAAGAAATTAAATTGTATATTATAATTTACGTTACTATTATATTTATTAAATAATAAAATAAATAATTCTGGATATGAAATAGGAAGAAAACAGGAGTAACTATTATTAATTTTATGCGTCTTAACATATATCTCTGACTCTTTGTCCGAGATCTTAAATTATTATTATCTTATAATACTAACGTTCTGTAAAAATATTCAACAAAACCAATGCAACCACGCACCGATCCGATTTTGTCTCATTACGAATAATATTATGTGTCCCTTGAAGGCCACAAAAAACATTACAAGTGTGTCCGCAGTCCGTATAATAAAATTTGAAAACGATAAAAAAATATTGCTTTACTTTTCTCACTATATGGCCTTGGTTTAGGTCGATAATCGGTATTAATAAAACTTGTATCTTTTTGAGAGGCCTCATTATATTCCCCTGGTTTTAGATACATTACATCTTGAGTCCTTTGGTAAAATCAGAAATGTTTTTTTGGAGGCGATGTACTATAATATTATTAAACTGTAATTGAAGTTTTTGCATGACAGATATTTGACAAATATATTTAACTAAATATTATCCGTGGCTTCACCCGCATGGGAAAAAGGAACAGCAACAAAAAGGTTGTCGATTCCTTTCTATTAATGGTTGCTAGGCAACGCTTTGTTGTAAAACACTTTCAATAAATTGGCTGAAATATACATCTCCAATGAACGGCGGCAACTCCAATGGCGGCATGAACAACACAAATAACACGTCACTGACACCTATGACCCGATATCTGCCCGGGCAATTGAACCCAGGACCCCTCGCTTCGCAGGCAGGGTCCCTACCAACTAGGCTACGGGGCCGACTATCGTTATCGTTAATCGTTATAATGGTCAGCAAAAACTATAATAATAATATGTAAATGATATTGCAGATACCTAATCTTTTGTTTTAGCATACAAATAATGATAAGTCATTGATCCTTATACAAGATCTATCTGGAATAATAATTATTGTTCGACGGCTCCCACCGGTTCGCATGTATTGACCTTCTCAAGGTAACTGACTCAAGCGAAATGTCATAGTATCGAGGCGTTCACGGAACGCTTGGGAACTTTTATGTACCTACTTTAAAAAGTATATAAAAACTAGATGTTACCCGTGGCTTCGCCTGCGATACATTTCGATCATTGGTTGCTAGGGAACGCTTTGTTATTCAACTCTTTGTTTACATTATTTAAATATACAACGTAACGGGTTTTCTCACAAAATGAGATATTTTTTGCAAGGAAAATTAGTCTATGCCACATTGCATCTTCCCAAATGTCTCCAGACTAAAAATCATAACATAACGACGTTCTGTTGCGCCGTGAAAGAACGACAAACAAACACACTCACATTTATAATAAATATTACTATGTATATAAAACTTTGTAAATTTAATGGCCATAATTTTTTTTACGCATTACATAAATACGTATAATCTATTCAAAGAATTCACATTTTAATCATATATTAGTAGTTTGTTTTCTTCTTTCAACTATTTATCGAATCGAAATAGTTTTTTTAGCAGTTTCGTTTTACAGCCGAATTATTATCCAGACGGCTAGATCTATAATATTAGTAATAATACTCGTTTTTTTGTATAATCGGGTTAAGACGATAATATAATCATTTGAAAATTTACTTAGTTTTACAGAGAAAGCGGTTTATGAGTGCGTGTATCAAATCCGAAATTTTAAACAAGTGACGAAGAATTTATTTAAATAAATTACGGTATAGGTTATAGGTATACGTAACGAATCTTAAAGTGTATATCTTCATGCACTTTAATGGCGGATTGTTGCAAAGTAGACTAATAATTCATACCAATATCATAAATGCGAAAGTGTGTTTATTTGTTTGTCCTTCTTTCACGATGCAACGGAACGTCGCTATGGTATGATTTTTGGTTTAGTGATAGTTGGGGGGGGGGGGGGGGGGGGACAGTGTGTGTTTTTTTTTTTTTTCTGTAAAAAAACATTTTTTTTTTTT
>DWPA01005350.1:0-11905 GCA_018251375.1 Calpodes ethlius
CGTTAACAATAGACTAATAATAACTTAACGACAATGGATTTCCGCAAAGTAACGTCTGATACTATTAATTCAAACGCTCCTTTGATTTTGAATATGAATTAGAGATGTGAGCGTATCTTTTTCGACCTTATAAGGACCAATTATATACGTAGGTGTTTTCTAAGAATCTTTTCATAAGACAACGTATTTCTTTTGAGTAAAACACTTCGCATCAGGTCAAGTGCCCCACGGACAGGACGGGTCGTTATTTCTCACTACTTACTTCGAAATGATACACGTTGTAGCATCCTACATGATAATTAAACATCGGATATCCAGTCTATCTACTGTATACGAGTCTCGTACATCACTTCTGTCACAAAGATTCCAGATAAGCAGTCAGTAAGCCGCGTATTGAATAACAATGTTTTCAACAATTGCTATATATCGTGGCATTAATATTCGATCCGCATCTTTGTCTTGACTTGATCAAATTGTATAATTCTGTTTTGTTCTGGCGTTGTTATAATTTGTGTAACTTATGTTTATTCTTAAAGATTACAATAATTAGCAAGTTGTCTTTGGTAGCTAAAAATATGGTTGATTTGAATAACTAAGAATGGATTACGTCATTATAACTATCCTCGAAGTTATGTTATAAAACTGGGTAGCTATTTTGCTTGCTAAAAATGATTAGTGTTGAACGGGGCATTTACATAAATAACATTAATATGCAGCAATTTTAAACTCTTTTCGGTCACTGACGTTGTAAGTTCTCCTTATAAAAATCGACGTGAACCTTATGAATTCCCGTTTCAACTTTTTATATGATTACTTTATTAGTACAGTATTCGACTTTCAGGACGTAAAAATTAAATTTGAATGTATTTACTTTACTTTTTTTAAGCTTGTTTGATGTGAAAACTTGATTAAGAAGGAAAATAACTCTTACGTCTTTTCACTCCTCTAAAAACGTACAGCCGTCAAAATTCTAAACGAATCTCATTCATCGCTGGACCCTTAAATACCTGATTGAATAATCGGCTTTCGAACACATTGAATTAACATAACATTACGTTGAACTCATAAAATAAATAACGCAGTCAAAGCGCCTCTCAAAATCTCATTCTCAATTACCGTTCCTGTTCAAATTTGTTGACACAAATCGTGCTCGTTGCGCAAATACATTGCAAAGCCATTTTAATAATACGTAAAGTACTTTCGAACGAAATTTCATTCAATAACGGAACGATAATGCCCAGTTTACATGTAAACAGCAGTAGAAAAATTGTTCCGATTCAACTTTTTGGGTTTCGTAACAACCCTAACCCTGATAGTTTCGGATGACATTTTTGGGTTCCGTACTGCAAATGGAACGCTTATACTTCAGTTAGTTACGATCGACTTAGCTAAGAAACTCTTATTAATAAAGCTTTCTTATATTAGTATTTGGCTGTAACATCGGTATATATATTTAACAACAAGCCGTCAAAGTGATAAAATAACAAATTTAAATATTAGCAATGTATCTATCATTTAAAACACCATAATATCCGCATGACTACTTGTTTATATGTATAATACGGCTAATCGTTAATGTGAGCCAAAAGAAAATACAAAATTTGGTATCATTTATGCCGACTCATTAGATTCCACTGTTAAGTAAGATGGAGTTAAGTTAAGAGATGTATGTGTTCTTGATGCCGTAGTTATTGGCAATATATTTCTAGTGGCAAATTTAAACTAGCAAGCATATGCACATCTATATCACTTTATCAGAAGGAAATATTTTTTATATTCGATCAGAACTTTACAATTGAATATTCTATCGCAGTGAGAACAAAATGGGCGTTCATTACTCCTAATACCACAAAGTTTCCTTTGCAATTTACTTATTCGCTAATATGTTTAACTTAGCTTGCGAGTTGTGGGTGATATCGCAGTTCGTAAGCTAATAGTCATAAGGGTTATTTTTCCACGAGGAAAACGAATTATTTACGAGCTGCTATAAGAATACTCACGGCGAACTATTATCGTGTTCCTTTCTTTATTATTTAATCCTTAATTCAAGCTACAGGAAAAGGAAAAAGGAGCGTGGAAATGCATACCAGGAGTGTTTTGACACAAGGTCATATAAGGTGATTGGGTATCGGACCATCTGGCCGCATGACCATATTAAATCACCTCTGGATTATTAACGATAAAGAAACAACAGCCGGTTACTTGCTACTCCATAGGTCGCATACTATTTCCATGATATTTTTACATACCTAATACCATTCGACTGGCAGAAGGTAAGTGGAGAAAAAATTGTCTGTTATCAAATATAATACTTTAAAACTTAATATTTCCTAAAAGAAATCTTATGTACAAAAATTGTTTTCCCAACCATATAACAATTTTGAAAGACCTATCCAACGACATCCTATGTATATTATGGGATAGATAAAAAGTATATCCTCTCTAAGAAAGTTTCCCTGAAAAAAAAACTTTTTTAACATTTTATTCTATCACTCTATTAATTTTTCAGGGCGTATTTATCAAACATTTTTACCCAATTACGTCAGAAGAAAGATTATGTCTTAATGTATTTCTTTTAGTTTTTTATGTTTTGTACTCATTCATATTTTTAAAACAAATATTTATTTTATTACATTAATTAATGCGACCCTTCATTTTATTGCGCTTCCTAAATTAATAATAATCAATAATGATTATTATTATGCATATTCTTTATTCGCAGTGACATGTTCTTAAAAAATCTCGCTATATATTATGTTTTAGCCTAATTAAAGCTTCGAATCTATTTATATTTTCAACACCCAGCGTGGGCCGTGCTCGCGGTCTATCCCTTTTCTGACTTCTATTAAGTTTCCAAACGAATTTGAAGCCACAAACAATCAGCTAGCCGTAGTATGTTATCAATTTTATTTTGCAATCGGAGCTCGGGAATTGAATTTTCGGTCGATATTTATTTTTACTTTCCTAGCGGGTATTAATTTATTTTCGTAGATGAACCAATCAAGTTTCTATGGAGTACAAAACCGACGTTCATTCACGTCATGTTTTGTAATTAAACGGCACCCAGGAAACATGGACTGCCTCGCAAAATAACAAAACACATTTCAAATATTTACCACGGCCAGGAATAGAATTGCTATCTAGCTAATTAACTTAAAAAATCCATTTTATTCGCCCTGCCTGTATTTGAGTCAACTTGTAATAGGAATTCTCCGACAAGGATAGAAACTAGATGGAAAATGTGCCTCCTAGCCTGTAATTTTATGAACGACATGACGAATGACAGCTGAGGGTGTCTCGCTTCGATTTCGTCATTCCAGACGGAGATCGTTACGTTATAATACAACTGAAGTTGTCATACACGACACAGAGCGAGCTTGTGACTTGAAGCATATTGAATTTAATTGCTCCTACTCTGCGTTGTTTCCCTGGTATTGTGGTACTGTACGTCGTGTATAAATGTATGCGACCAACGACACGTGGTAAATATGCAAAATATAACGCCGGAGCTAAAAAGGTTTGTTTACAAAATCGTCTACAATAAAATTATACATAACGATATATACTAAATAAATAAAATTCTTCAGATCAGTCTGACTTTATTAGGTTTATGTAATGAAATTCTAAATATTGCGACTTTTTAATCAACATTACCTTACACTTTTAAAACTTAAAATTTTCACAAACTAGATTATCACTGTGTTTGTTATATCGTACAAACAGTGAAGTCCAACAGATAAGATATAAAAAATAACAAAATTAAAATACGCAATGAACAAAGCAAACTACTTCGGTTTAACAAACTATATTATCAGCTGAAAGCCTAAGTTATGTCTACGTTAAGTAAGTAGCAAGCGGAACCCATTAATTTTATTTCGGTTTATATTTAGCAATTGGGTCCCGCCTGCTACTAAACTCAACGCGGGTATTTAACTTAGGCTTTAACTCATAATATAGTGTGGTAAACCGAAACACAGCTTATTTTCTTAATAATTTATTTTATATTTCTTTTCTATTTACGATGTTACTTCGGTCTTCTTAGTACATTACTTGGAAATTGTTTCATCTTATTTGCAATTGAGTTTTTAATCGTTTTTCATATGATAAGGTCAATCATAAGCCACCCAGAGACGCCTGTGACATACCTCATACAAGACCGTAGGAGGGACTGTACTTGGTTAATAAATTATTAGTATTAAATATTAACAAGACTATCAGTCTGATATTATCCTTCAGTAAGGGGCTGCGGACGTTAATCCTGTTAGTAAGGATTCGTATTTGTTAATAATTTGTCCCACTCGAAGTTGAGGGGAGATGATCTGTTCTTGTACAAGTATTATCGGCAACCAAGAGCACCCTTCAGACTGGATCACAATCGCTCGAAGAAATACATAAGGTGGTGGCGGTTTATTATATTAACGATTATAGTGTGCCGGCACATTGTCATTAACATAAACTGTGTTACATACATAAGTCGAGCAAGCGCGAAACTCAATTTACTTAAAAATCCATTGTATACGATTCCATTTTAATCCGTAGTATTAAAAAAATATTTCATTGGCAGTACAGTTGTCTCCACAAAATGTTAGTCAGGCCAAATTCAGCCACGCTGACCCAATACGAGTTGGCAATAGGATCATGTTTAATTTTTTCTAAAGGATATTGAGGGTTTCTTTCCACTTTAACTTTATATTATAATATGTTTTCCGCAAAGTATGTATTTTGAAATATTAACACTACGAGTGTATGAAAATCATCTTTATTCAGATAAGCCTCGAAATCCAGAAAAGTCACAAAAGAATCAACAAATTGATCCCCAGGCTAATTAGCATAAATAAATTTTCACCAAAGTAACAAGCGAGCATACAGAGTGCACTCGCGACGAGAGCACTCAGCTTTCGATTCTGCATTACTGATGTTCCAATTAATGTACATTCACTTCCATAAAAGATAAAAAGAAAACCAAGATTTATCTTGTGTAATCTTCTTCACTCGCGATTCAATAGCCTACAAATTGGGTGAAGTAAAAAAATATAAATTGGTCCGCGAAAAAATTTTTACACGAAAAGGGCGGTCCCGGTGCCCGTCCCGTCAATTAAAATGCAAATTGCTGTCACCCGACGCGGAAAGTTGATGAGACTTTGTTATACAAATTATACACACGCGTCGCTCATATTTATACACGACCATCGCATGGTAATTATACATTAACAACTCGTGAGTAGGTGTGAGAATTAACGCTTAAATTTACTGAACATCATTGTCCCTTCGTAGATAAACACTTTATGTGTGTTATTTTCTATACGAAACACATCTACCACCCTATTACATGAGACCGGCTTTGGTCGTGGCCCACGTCGCCACGCGCTGCTACCTCTCCTTCTCCTCTCGGCTCGCCGTGCCTGTCCCTCGCGGAATATTGTTTAAATTTTAAAGTATCAAGTATTAAAGTATTAAATATATTAAAATAGAAGTAATTATTTAAGTCTAAGTATTAATTAAAGCTACTGCTTCACAGAGTATTCTATTATTTAAAAGATCTGACTTTGTTCAAATTGTTTGTTAATTAATAAAAATATTTACTTGAGTAATTATTTGAATTCAAGTAATTACATTGCGTTAAAGTCCTACTGTTAGTAGTAAGTTGCAAGTAATTATTATCTCATAGAGTGTGATGACAACTAAAGCGTCCATTCGGGAGCAACCATATGAATCCATCGGGATTCAGAATATCGATTCTACGCTAGAATTCTTCACTGTACTTGTAATTCTTAAAACACTCTCGCCTTAAAAGAGTTCTTTGGTCCCTTGATAAACAATGTACTATTTTCTTCTCATATTATCTTACTTTCGAGTTAAATAGACACTCCGGTTGAGCTTCAACAAAAGGCAGAAGTCCTCGTTCGAACGTGTTCCGCTCGTTACTGAGCTTACGAGTCGAGTATATTGAAGGAAAAAAAAATTACTTAACTTTAAAAGTTTTATGTTCTCTATACTAATAATATAAAGCTAAAGAGTTTGTTTGTTTGTTTGCACACGCTAATCTCACGATCTAATTATACGAATAGAAAAAATATTTTGGTGTTGAATAGTCTATTTATCGAGGAAGGCTATACATATAACATCACGTTATGACTAATAGGAGTCGAGTAGTAACAAGAAATGATGTGAAAACGGGATATTTTTTGAGGTCCAAGGGCTGGCCGATTAATAATAATAACGAGATATTATTAAAATAGTTTTTAATTGTTTATTTTCTAATTAACGCGGGTGAACGCTAGCCACGTATAAAATCCATCGGTTTTTGAAATTTATTTTGGTGTATTTTTAATTACTTCAGTAATTTCTATGTATGAATAAAATACCACTATTTATCCGGAAGCCCTAACCTTAAATAGTTTTGGTGTGCCTAACGTTATATTCCTAACCGGCTGCATTCTGTTCTCCTACACAATCTCCGACCAACAAGTTTCTACAAGTAGGCTATGACAACATCTAAAAATGTTTACTACACCATTCGCGACAATTGAGCGGCAAACGAATACAGCGACCCGCCGAAAACTATTGTAATCAAATACGGTCATACCGATTCGACTGGATACAAATACGCAATACTGTCTACAAGAATCCGTACTATTAGTATAGCGGGATATTTTATTAAAATAAAAAGGAAACATTTATAATCTCATATCATATTCTATTGAATTTATATAAAATCATGGCTCGATTGAAACACCTCGCAATTCACGTTGAACATGAATTAATAGTAAACGCTATAGTCAATTCAGTAGCTCCTGCTTTAATTAACTAATTAACTCCCTATTCACGACCATAATTAAAACAGTTAACATAATTGCACGTTCGATGATTTTGTCCTAGAAAGCTTTCATAGACGATAGAATAAATTTTAATTTTTCTCTAGTTCATTGAACAAAAGAATATATTAAGCCGCGGTTTTGAATGCAATTTTAGAACAATGTAGTTTAGATTCAAAGGTATAGAATAAACAATGTTTTAATTATTCTGGGGCATTGTCAAATATTTGCTAATTAGCAAGTTATCGTTTATTTTATGGGCAGTAACGCGTTGGTTTGATTTTGACATGACTGGGATCAGTTGGCAGCGGTGACCACTAACTCTCGCCTATGAATAGTTTGCATAAAATCTTCCAAAGGCTAGACTTGCTAAACCACCTCACGTATACTTCACAGTTCTTATTATTTTGCATTACAACAAACTTGTAAAATTTATCTCTTTCTGAAACCATGAAAAGGTTTTATACCCCGAAAAAATCGATCTATTAACGGCACACAGCAAGGCTTATTTACCTAATCAAAATTGCAGATGTGCCGACCTCCACGTCTGTGTTCACCCTAGTCCTAACATGCGATCCTCTGAAGAATATCCAAACATTTCCCATAAGAATCTATGTCTAATATTCATTTAAACATCAAAGTATATTATATCTAAAAACAAGTATAAACAAAATCAAACAATTCAGAGCTAGTAATTTAGCGAGCAGCACCTTTGATGTTATCAAAGCGTTTATAGTATTACCGACGGAAAAAGGAAAATATAAAGACCTTACGTACGCCATTTTCTTATTATCATCGGTGCGTAACGACGTCAAATGTCAGAGTGGCGAAACAAACGTACGGGAGCCATGACAAATGGTAAATCCGGAGCTGCTTTATAGCTATACGTACCGACATTACCGACATCGGCGGCGCCATTACTGGGAAATATTTTACACGTTGTGAGTTATAGCACGTGGACGATAAACAGCCTTAAAAGGTGCTATGTAACTTTTTATGTGCATACTATGTGTGTGTATGTATGTACCACGTGATAGTACCGTACGTAGACGTCAGTAACGCCGAGGATCTTGTCGATGTTGCTGAAGGTAGCAACCAATGTTCAGTTGATTCTCCCAGCGTTCAATTAAAAAGTGTTTTAAAAAGTTCACGAAAGTGGAACTATAAACAGCTGTTATCTCAATTAATGAAATCCCGAATTGTTCTTAAACAAGATCACTTTTCTGGCCATTATTAAATTATTTACTATTTAACTACGATAGATCGAAATTCACCCACTCTATTTCACTCCCACGCGCCTACTTTTCTAGTACTGTATTTGGCTTTAAATTTGAAGTAACAGATACCAGAAAATTAAATAAGTTAATTACGTAGACCGTAGATTTACTATTGGCAGATTATTTAATAGCCTAATAGCCGTGTATCGTATAATGCTTTTACCTTTACGAGACTGAAATATACTAGTATGAATTATTTACAACTATCCGTATTGAATTACAGACGGGTTGAAGTATTAGCGTAAGGAACTTTGTTTCAGTGACGTTTCAGAACTAACGAATACGTTCTGTACCAACTGTTATGAGCTAAGCTTGCAGGTGTCACTTTTAGTTTGGATCTCATGCTAGGTCAGGTGTGGCGACAACGCACTACACGTCACGGGATGACGCAACGCCCGACCTGAATCACGTTATCAATGATTTTATAATGTGACTTGACGTAGCATGATCTGGCTGGAAATATTCTTTTGCCAAACAGGTTTGAATCCTGCCTTATAAATCGTTTATAAATTGGTGTGGTGAACTACCAGCTTCAATGGTTTCATCATTACATTACTATGAAGACGAAACGCGAACCCGCAGTGTGTAGTACGCAAACTTACATGACAATAGTTACACAAAGTTCTGTCAACTCAAGCAACAATTACGAAAGATATACGATTTTTTATATATATTTTCGTAGCGACCACGTATTTTTGTTCAATTTGCTCGTATTCCCTCAAAGAACTCTTAAAATAGCAGGCCGCCTTTATTTATTCATGTTATCGTATGAGTAACTTTCATAAAGAGGCTTATCTTCATGAAAGCGTAATGCATGATATATACACCAAAAAGTAATATTGCCATTAACGATAATCCGATGAGGATACACGATAACTTTTACAAGGTTTAGAAGGAGACTTAAGACATCTCGTGGCGCATTAATTATCGAAGTTGCAGATCTAAAGAGGATTCCGGGTCGGTACAAAATTTTAATACCGAGAATAATAATATATGGAGTGGTCGGCTCGAACTGGCAAACACTCGACTGTCTGAGCATTACATGTACTCACCCATGGCGAAGAGGACGATGAAAGCGGATACCACCCAGGAGCACATCTTGGCGCTGGCGACTGCCCTCACATGACTGATCTACACTTTCACATTTGTACTTCCTGAAACAAACGTCACATTATTGATAAAAGCTGCCTTATAGGACGAACAATACAAATACACTTTCATCTGTCTTATATACTACACATCAATATCTTTTTTATATTTTTCGCCTACTAGTATTATAAATATGATCGTTTGTGAGGATGATTGAAGGTTTACATTTCCCTTACGCGCTAACCGTTTATGGATTGATAATGTAACTTGGCACACGGACAGCATGTTCAATATTAGGATAAAGGATAGATTTTATGCCAATTATACGTTCTGGAAATTATTTGTGTAAGTGGTTAAAATTAAATAATATGGTGATATAAGATGGTGAGTGGAAAAATGGCAGGTCAAACATAAACTTCATTACAGGATAAGAGCATCAGCGATTACAATTAACGTTAGGCAACTAAAAATTCGATTTAAAACTCAGTTAGATACGTCTTTATGTTTAATGGTTCATTAAAGTATCATCGAATGTTATATGCAACGCTATAAAACACATTTAACCAAACACATTTTTCACTCGTTGCTGAGTGAGTTCATTTTACTTAGTGAAAGCTTTCCGACTCATTTTTTTCTTTAAAAATTCCACATTGTAGGCGGAAACGTGGACGCAGGTCAATTATTCCACACCTTTGCGATACGCATAACGTGTGACGAAGCGAACCGCGTTCACGACGGTTCACTATGTCGGATTCCGAGCGCACATATCGTGTGGATTATTGGCGTTAACAAAATCTTCATAGTATGTGTCCACTGCAATCGGATTTTCCGTCGGCATATTTTTCAAAGCAGTAGTCTGCCATCGTGAGTTCGCCGCGCATAGTCCTTACGCTCCGTATGATCTGATATCGGCCAGTGGACGCGCGGGAGAGGGTCGTTCGTTAGAGGAACGTGGGTGGGATAATAAATTCGTTCAATTCTTGCGTTAGCTTTGCAAAAATGTATAATAAAGAAAACTGAAATTATTATTAACCACTTTTTGTAAAGTTAATTCAAAATTGAAGCCTTATCAATTCCATATAGCTTATTGATTGTCTAAATTAACTATATTTATCTCATCTAGTTCCGTTTGATGGTAACAAAGTCATAATTGTATGCACCTATGTTCTACATGTTTATTAGTCGACTTGCGACTAAGTAGCATCGGTGAACGGTAATACAATTAAATATTGTAATGACTGAACACTGACCCCGGTTTACAAATGAATATATGAATTCACACTCAGCGGTATCTGGAGGCCTGGTGTAGGATATACGAGAAGAGCCTTTGTCTTAACAGAGGAATCGAAATCCAATGTTCAGCTGCTTCCCCCATTAATATTCACCTCACTTCCCTCTATTCCCCAATTTTATGGTGTGTATATGCAAGTGTAAATATCTCCCATTACCATAATTTTAGGGAGATGATTAGTTTTGTGACAATGTTATTATTTATCAATCATATTGATTTATTTGTTGTGACTTAACTTGTTTTAATCTCTCACCGATCTACAAAAATAAAAGTCAAAATTAATGAATAGAAGAGCTTAATAAAAGGAAATACATATTTAATCATTATAAACATTTTTATAAATGATGAAATATAAAAATATAATTTCCGGCGACGCTCCACGTTTAACGTTGAACATTTATATAAAAAAAATCATCGTTCACATTTAAAAAAATCCAAATCGCAAACACAAAGTATCTCTCGGCGAGCGAAGTCTCTAACGTGAAAGTAAATGATTAGTGTCGCGCTGGGAATATAAAATACTTGTCATATTAAAATAGCTTTCAGCGAAAGGTCCCGACTTTTAGTAAATAACTTGTTATTTTAGAAAGCCATTAGAGCCGCACTTTGCCCGTTAAATGTTACGAAATTTTGTTAAGTAAAATGAACACGCGCACACGGAATATTCTGGTACATGGCGCAAATGGTAATCATTTTATTATGTACCACCGAATGGAAGTATAATTTTATTAGATAAGAAAATCTCAAAACCAAGTAGTAAAAATTGTATTAAAAAATAATTAGGTTTTTGAGTAATAACTGCTGCGAGAGTTTTTCAGTTACCAAAATTTTACTATAATCATTATTATTCCATTGATTTATTTATTTGACTTAATCGTTTTGTAAAAAGTGCGCGAAGTTAGTATATGTATATAGTGTAGGTACCTATTTGCACACCTGTAGCTATTGTTAAGTTAGTATAAATATGTTTTAGCATAAAGCCATCTACAGAAAAAAGTTTTGTTACCCTATGTTTCAATGTTCAAATGTGTAGTGTTATTTAAAATAGATCTTTACCTGGAATTTAAAACAAAACATTTCCCTTTTAACTGGATTGGTTTAGACTGGTCGACCGGGCGAGAGCGTTACGGATTAATGATTAATAATTATCTATAGGACATAATACAGAAGGTGTCGAATATTATGGTGACACATGAGGGGAGTCTGTGTATAGCCGCAACAGATGAGCGATGACGATTAAAATTAAGTTTGACAAGTTTAGGAGTGAAAGACACAGGGCGTATGATGTTTCTGGTTGTTCTTTTTCCTACTTTAAAACGACCCGTTGAGAAAGTCCGTAGTAAACGCCTCGAACGTAACTTCTCAACTCGTAAAACAAAGAAGTAGAATTATAACATTTCGCCGCCCCTCCCCTTACCCCCCCCCCACAAGCC
>DWPA01005351.1:0-11904 GCA_018251375.1 Calpodes ethlius
ATTTTTACTGTATGACTATATTCTCAGTGTTACCAGTATTATATAGAACAGACTAAAAAAAATAACAAACATCTATTACATTGCTACCAACATAAACTAATAGTTTAAAAATTAAATAGAAAAATTACAGTTTAAGAATATAAGTAAAACCCGAAGTACTCGTCAATACTAATAAAACGAGCCGAAACTCGATTCGACGTAGTTTTATTCAGAAGTTTCTATGGCCACCCTCCAACTCCAACATCAGATCCGGTCAACGGTTCCAAATTATTGTATTGTCATCGGAAATGAGCTAGTTTGCAAAATTTCAGCTTGATTGAAAATCAAGAAGTAGTTCGAATATCGATTACAAAATTCCGCCCAGATATACGTACATACAAACAGACAGAGTGTATAAATTAAAATATGTAAAAAATAGTTACTGTACTGTTCACCATTTAGAATTTCCATCATTTCGAACTGACCTTAAACATAGTATCAGTTCATACATATCATACAAATGATAAAGGGAAATAGCTCTAATTCAGCTTGCAAAATTTGACCCAAACACACCTACTAACAAACATTGTAAACTAAACAAAAGTAAAAAAAAAAAAAAATTGTGGTTCTCCTCTATTACTATCAAGTAATTTTTGTATATATACATATATGAAAGTACAGTTTGTATCCAAAATAGCATGAAACAGCAGATTCATTTGAAGGCGATGCACATTGGTGTAGGTCTTCAGTCTTCATTTACTCTGAGAATCTGTGCCTAGTTTAATCAAGAAGGAACTCGTGGTGACCGATGCTAGGGACTATAATCGACTTCTTAAATGAACCATGAATACAAATTTACGCGATTGGAGAGTTTTTTATACTGTGGACGCTTCAGTAATGCACAATGGGTGTTAGTAACGATGTTTGTTGCTTCCTTCTGTATCGTGGAAGCTTCAGTAATGTACAGCGTCAGTAATGCCTGCTATTGGCAGTTTGATATAAATTAATCCAGTTGATCACTAGTGCGCTCGTATTTTACTTTTGTATCATTAAAAATCCTAATCGTGTCTAACCACACCGCTTCGGTGGGTTGTTGCCCTTGTCGAGTTAACGAGTAGTATTTATTATCCCGTCTAGGAGACGTCTGAGCGGTGAGCAGCGGCCGCGGCGCAACATTCAATCCGCCCGAGTGACTTATCATCGCGGTATTGCCTGTCGCTATAAATCATGCCAGCTTGAGAGAGTCGCTCGTTATAAATTAGTAGCTTACTAAAAGGGCTACAGTAATTAAGCAATCATATATTATCGTCAAGTTAATATAATTGAGGAATGTCAACTTTTTATTTAAAGCAGGTAGGTTTAGAATTCCCTCCATTCATTAAACTTTTAAGGTCCCTCTTTTCTAAATAGGCCAGCACTAATTTGCGCCACTAAGACAGGTCTTAGGCCTTCAAAATTCAACAAATGCCCGCTGTCTATTTCAGTATAAAATTATGCTCCTATCATTAAGATTCGCATCTTAACTTCTTAAAGCTGACCTCTTATATTAACGACAATGTGTTCAACTTCCGTGGATCCAAGGTTCGTAAATGTTGCTTCCCTCAATTTAATACTAGACATTGAATCCTCTAATAACATTCTAGCTGCGTAGAAATCACGACTCGAGCACTGTGCTCGATGGTAAGGACCGCAAGCACAAACAACAGACACAGTGGCTTTATGTCTACAAGCCTAGAAACTTGAAAACGTGAAAGTTATTATAATTTTGAATAAAATTCATTATTCAAGTATTCATCTATGAAAGTTTCACTTCTATCACGTATAAAATACGCCATGGTTTTATTTTAAGGATAAGTGTATTTTTTGTACACATGGACATAACGGATATTAACTTATATAAAATTTTTGACTACGCGCCCCAAGGATTTTGAGATATTATCGAATACACTTAACTATTTTTTAATCATATTTGAGTCAAAATATAGAAAATCCAACTGTTTGTAATAAGGTTTAAGGTTTTAACTTATACTCTTTTTAAACTAGCTACGGAATAAATGTAAGCAAACCATTAAAATACATTTTGTACGTTTCACCAACGTAAGATGTATTTCGCACACCAAATAAGTATCATTTTACTAAACAATCCGTACTTACTACGGCTTTTTATTTAACTTGGCATTGACCGATAAGAGGAACAAATTCCGAGATAACGAGATAAAACACCAATATCATATTATTAAAACACATTTGTCATTGAAAAATTCACGCTCTAACAACCTCATTTACAAGAAACGATTAAGAACCTTTTCACAAAACGAAATATTTTTATGTGTGCCTATAAATGTAATTGACTATCAAATCGCGTATTTTAATAAGCTTATCAATAAATAAGCAGTAATTGATTTATTAATAAAATATAAGGCATAAAATAAGATAAGATTAAAGTATATTTAAAAGCACATAAAAATAATAATCTGATAACACAACAAAGGTTTCGGGCGCCTGTTCGTTAGTGGTTGCTAAACAATACGCTGTTACCCTTGATTACAGATCCAATTAGAACGAAGTATAGGTAAATAATTTGATCCATTGACCTCGCTCATTCTTCCATTGAGAGAAAGATAAATAATGAATAGTAATCTCAACCACTCCGATCTAGAGGTAGATCCTCAAGATGGAGTGTCTGCCAGTAGCAAAGATAACTCGAGATCCACTTAACTTTACCTGAACGGGAACCGAAAAGTGGCAACTTGTGTGAAACAATTCATGAAACTGATATAGACACAGTTAACTTTTAAGTTACAATTTAAACTATCTTATGTTCTTCGTAGGTCAAATTTCATCTGAATCGGTTCAACGGATTAGGTGTCAAAAGGAACAGACAAACATCCAGTAGTTTCTCAAATACATTATTCGTTTGCAAGTACGCGTCGACTACGTTTAAGAACCTTAAAAGTAACTTCTTTTTTAACTTGTAATACCTGCCAGTAAAACGACTGCCGATTACGTACGCGTTACACTGCGTAGACCTACTTGAAATAATTAGTTAGTTCAGTAGCAAACATTAAAATTCAACTCTTTATTATTTAATTGTATCTAATATTATTATTAAAGCAAGAAAGTATTTTTGGAGTCATAAAATTGTCGTGACAGTCGGATGCATGCCAATACATCTTGTTCCTCCACCGAGTGGGTTACACATACATCAATTACAAGTTCAGTAGGCATCTAATATTAGGCACACTTTTGGCTCTATTTCAAACAGACTCCGTTTACATATCACTTATGTTTTACGTCGACGGATCTAGTATGTTCTATGCTATAATTGTAAATTTAAAAACAAGTCACCTTGTTACGGTAAGAAGAGTGTTGGGGCTAGCGACTGTAACTAATGCCGTAATAAAAGCCCCTTTATAATATCACCCCACTTTATACTCAAGAGAAGCACTTTGTTATAGTTTTAAAATAGGTCGACGCCATCTTACAAAATGATAACCAAAGAGGAAGATGAAGATAAGGTCATTGAATGGCGCGCACATCGGCAATATAAGCTGCCCATTAAGTCATACTTGAAGAAACACATTTTTTGGAAAGCGCTTAGTATTGGAGTTATTTTTGTGATAATACTCAATACACGGTCAGACTGGCAGACGAGCCTTTTGACGGTACTTAAACACTTTACATAAAACTAAAATCACTAGCAGCTATATCAAGTGTACCACAAGGCATGAACATTATTTATTAACAATTCCAAAACTGTGTGTAACGAACATTCCACAGCATTAATTCCGAAAATGACAAAGTGATTTGGACTGTTGTTTACAAAAACCTACGAGTTACTAACCCAATAAGATAACAACGATAGATTCAAAACCAAAGTTTTCATTAACTTAATAAACTCGTTTTTCTTAATAACGTGTTATTGCGTAAAATAAAGATTAATGTGTTGTTGACTCTACACGTACCTACATTGCTTTTTTCAGAAAAGATAGACGGAATTCAAATTACTAACAATTAATTCAGAGCTATCAATTATGAGAGGGCCGCGGCAGTTAGCACAATGAATTTCCACGATCCAGAAAACAAAAACGAAATCTAGAGCCAATTAATCAAACCAATAAGGCAATTAACGAGCACCCACTCGTCGACTGCAAACCCGGAGATATGGTAGCGCTAGGGCTGTCGACATATTCAATTATGAGATCTCTGTTGTCCATTGTACTAATTGATACTTTAAGTTTGAGAATTCGCAAGAGATGTGAAGCATACAAGGAAAATATCTACTAATGGGTTTTTAATTTTTCTAGCTCCACGTTACCTACTGCCCTCATTCTATTGGTGCATCATTTTCCTCGCGGGTCGCCTAACTCTCTCGCACGTTGCTGGAGGAATCTCAGCGTAATAATTGAGTATTTAGTTAGTTATTACGAAATTAAGAATACACATGATGACGATGCTGTCACATATATTCTATTCTGTATGTAAATCGTATAAAATGTGACTTATCATTTCCCAATTATAAAAATAGTACTAATTTATTATTCTTTATAGCCAAAAATATTATTTAAAGAAATGTTTACAAAGCAACAACCCTAGATGCGTGTCGCGTGCGCACGCGCCGCCCTGAACGAACCGAAGCGCAGTGCGCGCCGCGCCGTGGTTATTGCCCCTGGCGGGCGGCGACTGCACTTTTACACGGTAACATGAACTGGGCTAACGTTTGCACTTCATTAACGGCCAACAGCACCCGACGGCCGGCGGCGCACGACGGCCCGCAGCCGGAGATCCCTTAAAACGTTAACGTCACACGTAAACAGTGCAGTGACCTTGGCGAAAGTCGCCTGCGGAGCTCGCGATAGCTAACTTCGACAGGCGAGCGATAACAAACCGCTGTACGGCTGTAAGACTTGCGAGGGGGCTTGTTATTGAACACATATTTCAAAACATTGATAGTGCACTTGTTTTTATACAGTTATTATGTAAGGAGACTCATTCCTCCAGGAACCTACTCCAACCTAACTCTGCTCGTTGTTCCCCTTACTATGGCGCTTGGTATCTCCTGTTGAAGGTAGCTGGTTACTAAACGTCCAATTTTGGTTTTACTGAAGACCATTTGTGACTGGCCGCTTGTCATGACCTGATTAGTCTAGTGATGTCAGCTATTTAAAAAAAAAATTGGCCACCTTCTACATCCACTTCATTGTTGAAACTTATCTCACAGCCTAATATACCTACTAATCAGTATTAGCTTTAACGACACTGATAACCATATTTGAGTACACGTAACAGAAGTAAAGCTAAAAGATAATATTAAGTAGTCGCTTGTGTGAGATTACACTAAGTTTTAGGTGGTATTACGACTTAAATTAATGGTCTATCCATGTTGTTGAGAAAATTTTGTGTATTAGTTACGTTTGGTTGGTTGTGTTAAGGACGAGGCTAACTAAAGCTGTTGCCAGAAGCACAAGGCTATCTACTGCTATTTGACGGTACATATTTTGGCGTATACTGACTGTGCTTTGATAAGCACGTATGTAGTCATACAATTTTATCTATAGCGACCACCAGAATGCCGTGAGAGGTGCAACGGATAATGCCTAATCTCGATTCATTTACAGTTGACTAAAATTATGAAATGAGACAATACACGATACCACGTTAATAAGTCGTTTTTTTATTTACAAGTCGATAAACATAAGAGCCAATAAACATATCAGCTAATTTGTGAGTCTTGTGTCTTGTATGGGTCAAATTTAGCGAAGTGTCATTCTTTCGAGCGCAGAAATTATTCTCTAAGAAACCATAAAACAAAGCTATTAGTATAACTGTTAATATCTCATTCACCGCAAAACAAACAGCACGCAGAGTAATCACGGACATATACAGCTTAGCATGCTAATTAAATACCAGAGCGAACGTTAATTAGATAGCTAAAGAGCTGTATCGCTATATCTTATCTAGCCATCGCGACTCGACCAGTCGATCGGGAGACAGACAATGACTTTTATGGCAACGGGGTTAAAAAGGAAACTGAATCGCTTAACCCGTACTCATCACAATCATCGTACTCGATAAAGACTGAGCCAATTACTCAGGCAGGCAAAAACAGGGTTGTTTATTGTCGGAACTAGTTCTCGAGCGGGGAGGGCACGTGTCGCGCGATCAGCTGGCGGCGCTGCCGGCGGGGCGCTGGCGGGGCGGAGGGTCGACGGCCGCCCCGGAGTCAACGCACTTGTCGAGTGGTGAGGAGACGGTGGCCGGAGGACGGTGCAGCGCCGTCCGACGAACGGGTTGTCATTCATGCTGGAGCGCTTCGCGGGTGGCTGGTGATTAATTTCAGCGGGATGGGTTTTTTAATTTATATGCGGCGCTAATTAGATGTACTGCTGACGGCCTCGCCTAGACGTACTCGCTCGTGGGTGGTTAATTATAATTACTGTAGCGGTCGAGCTAGATCACGTCATGATAAACGCGGAAAATTTTAACATTTAACCGGAACCTCACAATATTATAACTAGATTCCTATTAAAGTACTAACTAATACCTGTTAAATACTAGATAATAAAAACTGAAACCCATATTATTCATGCTAAATTGCTTACGTTGTTTCTATTTACCAGGTAGCTAGCGTATTCAATCACGTCTATAATTTTGAAAAGGTGCACGTGACGGAAAAATAAAATATTGAAGAAACTATTCCACATTCGTTAAAACCATAATATCGATACTAAAAGTACAACATTATTATGGGGAGCCTTTACCTCGCCGTACAAGCTTCTAATTTAGCCCTAACCAGCCCTGCGTCATTAGTCTAAAAATAACTATGTTCCAGCGCGTGACAACTGTTGCATTCCATGTCAGTCTTCGCCGCATGTGACCGACTTCAAGCTGGGCCGTGGTGAGCTGCTGCGTCACTGGACACATAAAACTAAACATGTAGGTTTTCTATCGTCACGACTGAAAGAAACAATGCTACAATTGTTCTCCAGAAAACTCTCTAGAATACTTTTATCAATAGAACGCTGATTATTATTATTCACGGACAGAACAGAAGAAAGAACGTAGAAGAGGGAAAAAAAATCATAAACACTTCCGTGTTTCGGGGGGCAACCAGTAGACCAGGTCTTTATTTTTTAGATAGCAATTGTTAGGGCATGTCGGAAGCTTTGGGGCGAAATAAAAGCTTCCGATGCGTGGAGCAACTCTCTATCGTAGATTGGAGCATTGTTGTGGAGAATACTGCAGGTTTCATAATTACGAAACCAAACCTGCTACTACGAGTGGGTTGAAACCGGACTTTCGTATCCAGAATTTAACAAACTTCTAGATCTAGATATCGAAAGTAAGCTTCTAACTTAACTTGAAGACGTTGACATCTTCAAAACAACGCGCAATGGTGACAAACATAGGTTGTTCGCATACGTTTTGCATACAAATATTTGAAATTTGAATTGTAATTTGAAAGCCAAGTAGAATTTACTCTACACATTGTCAGTTGATCAAAGTGGATCACACGCGATACTGGCACGATCGCACAAAGTTGTGAACACCGGGTTGTAATAAAGTCGATTAAAAATGATAGGACACAGTAGAGCGGACGGAACACGAGCGACGCCGCGACGGCGGTTCGACGCGGGTCGACCTCAAGAACCGGTCGGAGGGATGACGGGCGGTAACGAGACCAGAATTATACGTCATCTATACCAATATTACAATTTACAAAGAGGAAAGATTTGTATCTTACTTTATAATGAATAAATTATTATTTGAGGATTTTATTTAAGTCAAACAGGTATATTTATGCACATTTCCTAAATGTTATCATAATCAATAATATTATTTTAATATCATTATTAATGTTACAGTTCGTAAATTTTAACTTTCAAAAAGGTTATATTTATTATCTCTGTAAGTTTACCTTGTATTGAGTTTGTTGACATTGTGTATCGCCTCTCGTTGGCTTTAGAAAGCGATATTGTCAGCGAGTGTTAAATCGCAACTAACAATTACCCTAGCAGGTTTTATCACTAATTACTTCGAGAATATTAATGATTCACAAAACAATGTATTACATGTCAATAGTAATCATCATCGCTCACAAAAAGCTGAATTTCCCGAGGCATCCGCTTAGCGGTTATATCTTAATAGCTCCGTGGTTCGTGTTGGGTGAAATAAGATGGCGAGTGACCAGGCAAATAAATAAGCTATATTAAGTAGCAATCTAGCAAGACCCCTGTGATGGACGTTATACAGGGCTGTGAATATAGTTCATATTTAAATATAGAGGTGAAGTACCGGTTGGTGGTGCTAAAGACCGAAATAGACAGCTATTACTACATGACATCATCCGATGCTTTCTAATACCTAGAAAGAAAACCCTCCTACTATTAAATGCAACAGTCGTTCCGTGGCGTCATCCTCAGGCAACTAGGTTCAGTACTAAACTGACAAATACTTTTACACATAATATACACGCGAAGAATATATTATGAAGTATGACGGCTAGGTCAGTAGGCAGATTTTCATACTATGTTGCAACACAAAAGCAGGACCACCAGGACCCTTTGATGGGCAGGCGGGGTTAGCGTCAACTCAGCTATGGGTGCGTGGTCATTGGCTCGGAATCGAGAGCATACGCACCCTAGGTACGAACCTATACGTAGACATTCACAAATTCTATAGATCGTCGTTTCAACAATTTATCTAACCATAACCTCTACATAAGTTAGTAGATGTGTATAATAATATCAACCACTTTGATATCTTGACAGTCGCTAGACATAATGGATGGATAGAATGTTGAAAACGTTTGATAATGAGCATGCACTGCGGTCGGATTTAGACATTTTCATAATTTTTATATATCACTCTACCGACGTGGGTTCGCCACGAATATGGCGCGTTTACTGTGGATGACGTCATCTGCAGAAATACTGGTATCCGGAACTTATTCACCGATGTACTGCACGCACTTCAATAGATATAAAATAAGAGCATTGACTTTATGCTGTGTATATTCTGATTTCGACCTCAGGACGCCCAGATTTTGGAGTCGTCGACTTTTGTTGTAAACTGTTGTATCTGTGAGTTATTTTTAACTTAGAATAAAAAAATTACAATTGAAATGTTTAAGGTAGAACAATAGAGTGCAAAACAATGGAAATATTCGTACTTATTTCAACATAACTAGCGTTATGATTAGTGAAAAAATATTTTGGTTCTTGCAGAGGTGACTTCGAATAACGGTTTACTGTTTTTTAAGCAGTCATCGTCGTCCATGGACATTCACGATACGTAAGACATCAATCACATCACAGATAGACGTTCAACTATAAAAAGCAAAAAGAAGAAAGTAATCTCCAACACCATTCTCCCACTTAAGGCGACATGGGATCGGGTCAGTATTCTGGACTGCCCCAATGCGGCCAATAAACATTGTAGGTCATATGTTGATCTTCTTAATTGCCTAGACTAGACCTAGAGCGTACTTCGTTTCTCTGTTGAAGTAAGATTGGTGGAGGGGTAAACTCATTTATTGAGAACAAAGCAATAAAAATTGATAATTTATTTTTATAATTGGTTGCCAGTTAAACACTTCTTTTAATTTTGCCGAAATATACATCCTAATGGAACTTTTCACAAAAATGAGATGTTCTTTTTCGGTAGAAAGTAGCTTGTAGTACACGTTGTTTTCCGAACGAACTCCAAACCAAAAATCGTACAATAATGACGCTCCGTTGCTATAATATTAGTAGGGATTATTAGTCCGAAGGACGTCAAACGAAATCTAACAACACATACCTAAAGATAAAAAAGTAGACCAAGCTTAGGTTGCCGTCCAGAGCATTGAAACATTCAAAATATATTACCAGTAGCGGTCACAAATCCAGCAACATGCCACGCCCGAAATTCATCTCGGTCGGTAACTCTGGGCTCCTTTAGTTACTTCACGCTTTATTTACAAAGGCAATATATAACATAAATATACTGGCATATTACGGAACCCTTAAGTCCTTATTTAACATCCATTGTACCTTATACGGCAAACATGCACAATGCGGCTATCAAGGTGGAACAAATGATCAGACGTATCGAGCTCGAACGCTGGTATTGGGGTCAACCGTGGCGGACGATGACATCGGCGCCAAGTGGAACGAGACATGGAGGAAAAACCACATTGATGCCATCCAAGTACAAGTAATACGCAATTGAATTCGTCATTTTAAGGGTCATTCATTATAAGTTAGAGGTAGTGACCTCTAATGGAGATAACGGTCATCTACCGTCTTTGAATGGTACTCTTCGACGCAGGCTTCCCAAACTAAAACCACATTAACCATTGGATACTCACTATCCTGCCCGAACTACACAACATAAAATCTTTTGCCACTTAACGCAGAACAAGCTTAAATTTTACCACAGCTATCTATTTAAAGTTAGCCATTAACATACTTTAAGTCTTGATAATTAAGATAAAGTGTCATTTGTAAATGTTGATGTAAACGTTATGATTAAATCGAAAACGGTGATTCTAATTCTGCCAACGTCTCCATTAAGGCACATCTACATTCTTTACTAGCTTTACTTCATTTTATCAAAGTTTGTAAAAGCTGGGCGCGTCCGAAAGCTGGATGAGGAACTTTTATAGATAAGACAAGATCTTAATGGATTCATATGATGTTCTGACGCCTTGCAACGAAGTAATTAATACATATTTACATTTGCAGTGTAGTAATCTTCAGTGATCCTCAATTGTAATTACTAATCCTTCATTTTAATTCTTCTAGCGTAGTCAGCATTGCAACAACAGCAGAACAAAAATACGGAAAATGACAAGTACAAATACGCAGTAATGAGCTAATAAGAACATGAGGCAAAAACACGAAAACTTGCCCGACAAGTATGTTAAATGTTGGCATAACATGTATTCACATTCGAATGTCGGCATACTCGTGACACTGGCATTGCAGTACATGATTCATGGTGTTCGTCATGCGTGTTACTGCGCAGCGCTGCAGCTGGGCTGTCGATACTGACACATCGCGACTTTAGTATGTTAGCTACAAGATCGACTGTGGTAATTGATTGGAACCAGTCTTGGTCACTTCTCAGTCATCAACTTTTGAAGGGTTTGATGGAGTCTCGCAAGGGTAAGCTTAAGCAATGGTCACAACAGTTGTTCCACAGTTTTATTCGATCTTATAATTGTTATTATCGCTTAGTGTACTGGATATTGAAAAGCGTATGATTAGTTAACTACATACTGATGTATTCAATTTTATCCATCGATATTTACTGTCGCATATTAGCAAAGGATAAAGATCAAGGTTGAAAATCCACTAATTTGAAGGCACATACATCTAATTTATCGAACTGATATTCAATGATATAACTTCATTTTGTCGCTTCGTTGATTAGTTTTCTTTCTTTTTCTTCTCTCTTTGGTGTTGCTGAAGTCCATAAGCGGTGACGGTGTAGTCACTTACCATCATGTGGAACGTCAACCTGTATCGGGTATATACATAACATATACAACAAAAATCTCATATGAAATCCGAGTATTGTGATTGGCCTGCGTGAGGCGACACAAAGATTTGACAAAGTTCTAAAATGCTCTAAAAATATAAAATATATTAAGCAATATATCATTTTAAACTTATATCTTGTTCAGGTTACGGGCCTCCATTTACTTTGCATAATTCATAGGCACTATAGTTTTGTAACAGTTTAAAACAAGAGCATGTTCCGTAAATTTGTTTTTGGCATCTCTTCCATACCTAACTATATCCGCCGCAATGCAGTATCTAAACTATATTGGCGTTCCCAGACTGCAGGCTCTACAGTATGCAGTTCCTGTGTATTGCTACAACTGTTGCACAACAAATTTTAACTTTTTGTGATATTCGGGCGTTCATTTTACTACTA
>DWPA01005352.1:0-11902 GCA_018251375.1 Calpodes ethlius
ATGAACAAAACGCAAAATGAGCACCGCTCTCAAAAAGTACAAATCGCAAAATGTACAAACGCAATACGGAAAATGTACAAGAAGAACATAGGCTTCTTTCACCGTGTCACAATTTCCAAAATTTTCATATCTGTTGTCTGTTTTCTATTGCAAATCATTATGTCAGTGTGAACGTGCTTGGTAAATTGCCTGTTATATCTGTTAGGATAGATATTTTCTCTATCAGCTATATTCGCTTATTCAGGATTATTGAAGGATTAGGCATCAATCTGACATTGTATAAGTGTGACTATGAAGTTGCGAAAAAAAAATGCATATCAAATTGTATTTCCCAACGGCAAACTAAGTGGGTGTTACCATCACTATAACGCTATATTTAAAAAGGCCAAAGCTCTCAAGGCAAATTTGATAAGTGCAGAACGAATGGTGGTGCGCAAAATTAGTAAAATATTTATGCGCCACCAAAACGTAACCGAAGAAAATGCGATGTTTTGTTTGATATAAAATACAAAAAATATTTCAGACAGCTTGAAACCTGTAAATTAACCCCTTTGGAATTTTAGATTAAGATGATTTTTGCCAGAGTATCGTTTTAAATTTTAAACACTATCAATACATGTTTTCGTGGCATGCACATGGTATTGTTTCATTCTCCTAATTCAAATCGTGAAGTTAAAGATTTTTTCATATCAATTTACGCTGATCAGCCAATAGAACTTGTTTGTGATTTTTTATTTTAGTTTTGGAGTTACAATATTTTTTTAGTTATTTCAACATAGTTATAATTAATTATATAAGCAAAATGTGTATTACCTAAATTAAATTTTTTGTCAATAAATAAAAACAATCTCTAGTTTGTAATTCAATTGCAAAATTCAAGGGAAACGATTTAAAAATCTTACATTATTCTTAAAAATATATCTAAAAAAGATCGTAAAACGTATGAACGTGGGTCTATTTGTACATTTTGTTGTTTGTACATTTTGCGTATTGTGTTCATTTTGCGTTTGTACATTTTGCATTTTGTACATTATGCGATTTGTACTTTTTGACAGCGGTGCTCATTTAGCGTTTTGTTCATTATGCTCCGAAGCGCAAAAGATTTGTTTTCTTTACCGTACATTAAATATAACTTATGTAAAGTTGTAAATAATTAATATGATTATTGGTCATTGAGTGCTTAAGAAACAAAACTTCTCTATTGGCGTTATGACAGCGAGGTAACAAAAAAATGCTGCAATTGTCTGTCACGGTCCAATAAGTACCCGTAAAGTATTTCACAACTGTTAAGACAAGTCAAGAGTCGAGCTGTAAAGTAAATAGTAAAAATAGTTATAATATAATACAACACAATAATCAATGCTGTGAAGATAATGTGAGTGTCGATAAGAGGAGAGGGAATAGGCTATTGCTAAGTTATTGCATGCATAATCTTAAATTTGATTATAAAATATTATAATTCAATAGTCCATAACTTGTGAAACGCATAAGTCCATGAAACTCATTTTTATTGAAACACGGAGTTATTATAAAACACCGTTACATCCTTGGCTTTAAAAAATTCAATATTACATTTTAAAACATTTTTCAACACTCGATTTTTTTTGTGATATTTTTGAAAGCAACCTCCATACCGACTGTTACCCGCTCAACAGTGTGGCCAGAATAAAATAAAACATAATACTTATTATAAAATTAAAATGTTAAATATAAATAGGTACAATTACTATAATGTAAATGAACCATACAATTCATCTTATAACTTGCTTACTTAGAATCAGGTAATAGTGTTGTCTAGTATCAATTTATTTTATGTAAGAAAAAGTTAATCCTTGATGATTGCACTAGTAGGAGTGCATTTTTAGGGGTCCGTTGTCAAAACGGCACCTTCATAGTTTCGTCTTATCGTCACTGGAAAGCCTATAGTAATATAGTGCCATTTTGGGCAAAATGAGTTTTAGACATCGTTGGAATACATTTTTTTTCGCGTCGATTGGTACTGTTAGTACCGGAAAATAATAACTTAATTTGTTATCATCAAATAAAAAATATAGATATGTAGGTAACATTGTCAAAATATATCTTTGCTTTTACTGTATTTAGATAGGACAATTAGAAAAAAAAAATGTTATATTTTTTGTAAAATAAAATTAATTCGCTATCCTGCGAAATGGCCTTCTGGAGCTTTACACATACTAAGTCGAGATACTTTGCAGAGCTTTAGTACTATTGGTTTTCCAGTAACCATAAACGTCCGTTCATCTATCTGCAATACGACGCAAAAATCTTTAGTACTAGAACAGTTACTAATTTGTAAAGCTGTCATTTTGTTTGGGCATGTATATTTGTCACAATAAGAATGTGAGTAGAAAGAATAAAATTAGAAAAATATTTCGTTTCAGGGTTCTACACGTAAAGTTGGGAAGTTTTTTTCCCTCGTTTATCCTTTAATGTAGTCGTTATTGGTTTGCGAAGACGGGTGTATGATCTACGAATCCTTTTGTAAAATATTAAGCTTTATATTACAAAATTCTCTTAAAATCAAGTGACTCCCTGCTCTACTAGATATATAGTTGAAATTGTATAATATGTATGTGAGAAAATTCATATGATGAACTTTAAAGGAAACCTTTTATGGCTTCGTAGAGCTTGCAAAGTTATCCAGTAAACGGTAGATCAACTCATAACTACAGAACCTTATATTGGGCGTTGCCTTATATGCATTTTGTCAATATTTGTAATAATAAAATTTTTATGATTTTATTTCTGCGACTCTTGCCCCTGCATATGATTAAAATGAATAGGTGATGTCATAGCGTGACTTCAGTAGGTCAAAGAAAGGACTATGCAAATATTTAGCACATTTTTAACGGCTCCAAAAAAAGGACGTAATTCGTTATTCCATTTTATTTTCTGTGATTGTCACCTCAGAAGTAAGAACTCTTCAGTTTAATTCCTCATTAAGCAAATGTTTTTTTATTTAGAAATAATATATACGGAGTTTCCGATTTTTATCAAAACCAAGTTTTCAAAAGGTTGTCCCATTTGCCATAAATCATATTTCAAACGTATTGACGCCAGTCCCATGTCAGCATATTAGGGTGTCGTGAAAGGCTACAGAAGCTGAGCCACTTAGTGCTTAGGCTTCACAAAGTAATAACAGCATCAGAATGATTATTAATTCATTAACATTATCAGTAGTATTATTATCTTTCCAGTTTCGTGAAGCCTGCCTGACTGGCTATCATCCTTTAGCTTGAGTCAGCCGCGAATCGTCGGCTTTCATAACTACTTCTTTATTTCTTTCTCGCTTCGTTCTTGGTAGATACGTCAATCATACCTTAGGTGTTGCTAATGTCCATGATACCACTTAGAATCAGATAGATAGTTAGCTCGTTAAAGAAAAGACAGTTCAATTTTGGCAACAGAAGAGTCTACGGAAAATAAACACATAAATATATATTTTAGATACATATTACATACATCAATATTTCTACTAAAGTTCAATTTCACCTTTGGACCTTGGAAACCGCATGTCTTTGTAAAAAATACGGTAAATTATATTTTACGTATTTACACTACCCGATTCATGAGCTCATTTATAGCATATATACTTACTTTAAAGCATACCACCTATCCCAGCAGTTATTTTCAGTTAATATACGTGAGTGACGAGAAAAATAATCATTTGTATAATTAACGACTGTCCCACATTTTTTTTAACCTAATACAGTTTTAAATTCCATTAGAAGGATAATGTACAAATATCTACGATAACTCGATAGATGTTACAACGAAATGAAAGAATAACCCATAGAGCGTTTACTATATGTACTATATACGGACAAAGGTCCGCCCTTTCTCAAAAAAGGAAGTTCTTTGACATTTGAATGAATAATTTTGATGGCTGTCCCTAATTGTCAACGCATTCATATTGTTATAGTCTTTGATGAATTGCAATAATTCTACATACAGAAACTCATGTTTTATTCTTATTTCCTTGCTCTATACAAATGTTTCCTTAACCGAACATAGAAGTGATCATTTTCTTTTACCGTTAACTGAAGTCATAGATTTAGGATAGGGCTTCGTCTATGGCACATAGATTTAAAATTACATATAGCAACATTACAACTGTCATCTGTCAACTAATTGTCAGACTGCAGCTGGCTGAGCTGAGTGAATTGAGTTTAGTTTGTCTATCAATAAATGGTGGTATTATGACCTCAACAAATTAAAATTCTGTGTGTTTAGTATTGTATCCTTAGTCATATTACTGTAAATATCATTAAAATGATCTCAACTCATAATTTTATCGATGTTACTGTAGTAAGAGAAGTGATTTAAAAGTATATTATGTGACGTCCATTTGTGTAAGTATCGGATCTTTGTTGTTCAAACGCAAAAAAAACAACACGTTCCATTTTGATTTACCTATTCGAAATTTACCACATCTACATGAAATTTAAAATGTAATTTGCATTTATTGTCTGCTAATTATTTTGAATACCAATATTATAATATTAATTTTGACGTTTGTGTTTATTTTAGTGAGAATGTACATACTTGTATTATTATGTTTCTGCTCAGTCTGCCTCAGTCATAGTATTTAGCTAGAATTATTTGACGAGTATCAATACATTATATGATTTATGATGATTAGATTAAAAATCTTCTCACTATAGTTTGATCTATTATTTGAGGTCATAAAGATAGTGAAACCTGTAATACAATTGCGCGTAATATTCGCAGAGAATTTAACAACACATTCATCATAACATAAGGTCTACAACACAGTCCTGGTAATAAATTTGTTTTGAAATTATTGAAAAATTTATTTAATTACAGTTCCATGGATTTTAAGAGCAAATGCAATAATTACTAGCAATTTATAAATGCTTGTTAATTAAATAACGTCAAGCAGTTAAAACAGTCCCAAAGATGTTGTATGTGTTCCATGTGGATGCTGGTCAAATGACCACATATGATATGAACCTCACTTTGCAAAGGTATGTACCAAATAAGAACATTTATGAGCATTGATAATATTCAGTAACTTATCATAATTGGTTTTAAGATTGTCAGTCTGTATTAGAGTAATGTATTAAAACTGTGCCAAACAAATAATAATGATATATATGACATAATTAGTAATAAAGATTACATTCAGAACTTAATTCAGTTTTGTAATGCAAACTTTGCAATACACTGCAATAAATTGCTAAAAATATTTCCCTGGTGCAATTATTTAAACATATAATATGATTTTTTTTTAGTGTTGCAAGCTTAAAAGCTGCAATAGAAAGAAAGACCAAGATACCGGCAAACTCTTTGGTGCTTCTTGTAAGTGGAGGTGAGGTGTTGCTGTCGGATCACATGGTATCCTCATATAGTGCTGGTACAGACACCAACCCAATATATATGTTTAGTAAACCCTCTGTCAAGGAGAGTCGGCTTAAACCTTCTAGTAAGTAAATAATCTTATTGTTGAGCAAATATCTTTTATGTAGACTTCATGGTGTTAGTGTTTTATAATGACTTTGATATTATTTTTGTTTGTTTGCTCATGTTTTGTAATCATATAATGTTATTGTAATTGAAATTTATTATTTTTCTTTTTAAAAGATCATTATTATAACTTCCATTTCAACCATGAAATTGATGGCAAATAAGGTATTTGAATAGAATGTAATACATTATTAAGATAATATAGAAGTAATAGTTATGATATAATTGTAAAAATATATTGGAGATAATTACAAAAAAATATATAATTAAATTTAGCAAGCTGTGTTCATTTGCAATTTCAGGAGCACTAATATTAGATCAGATAAGTTAGAAAGAAGTGATTACTGTGAACTCTGTGGAGGTGGACCTTAAATAAATTAATAAAAACAAGCAAAATATCTGACAATCTAAATATCTCTTTTAATTCCTGTATTTAATGTTTGCAAAGTCAGCTAATTCACAAATAGCCTTAATGGTCCAGGAGCTGCTAGTGCATCATAAAATAATAATAATGGTGTCAAAATACCTTAATTTCCAAGTTATATTGTTAGATGAGACTTATTAAATTTATATTCATTGTAATTTCAAATATAATAATAATGGAAATGACAGTAAATTTTTCAAATAAGTATTGTTTGACAAAGACATTTTCAATCAGCTCAAGCCGTTTCTACTTCCATAATTACGAAGAGATACTAAGTTTTGTGTTTGATTTTAGTGTGCGGCGATTTGAGTCCAATTGTGGAGTTGAGTACAGGTGAGTTTCGCAGCGATATTCGGAGCGCATTTGACAGCAAGTCGGTTGCAGAGCTAAAGAGTGCCGTGGAGGTGTGTTGCTCCTCAGTGGCGAATGTACGCACAGTGATATCTTGCGCGAGCCTGGCACAGCAGTTCAGTGACTATGCACATGAAGTCTCAAGAAGTTGTGAGCAGCTTGTACATGAACAGCATTTGCAGCATCAGGCAAGTATTGTATACTCTTAAATTATTGTACTTCAATATAGATTAAAATTATTTTTTTATCTGTGGTATTTGAGGTGTTTGCATCTTAACCTGATAATCCTCTAATTTCACAACATATCTATTCCAATTTTATGATGTGCTGGTTTTCTTGTGATCGAAATTAAAAGTCAATCTTAGTGTATGGCTATGTTAATGAACATCTAACTTGAAGTTCTAAAAGAATAGAAGTGGCCACCTAGTATTTTTAATTTGATTGTTATGAAGGTGTTTTGTTAATAACTGTAAATTAATCTAATATAATGCATTTGTTAATTATTAATCAATTATGTCATTGAAAATATGAAAGTAGGCAACAGTTGATTTCATGACATGACATTTCATACATATTAAAACATAAATATTTTTACATAACATATCATCATCATCATTACAATCTATAATTGACCCACTGCTGGGCTCGAGTCTCCTCTCATAAGATGAGGGCAATAGGCGATAATCCACCACGCTGGCCAAGTGCGGATTGGCAGACTTCACACACCATCAAGAACATTATGGTGAACTCTCGGGCATGCAGGTTTCCTCACGATGTTTTCCTTCATCGAGGCAAGTGATAATTAATTAGTAATACGCACATAACTTTTTGAAAATTAGAGGTGCGTGCAGGATTCGAACTTCGCCCCTACGTTCGAGGAACCAACGTTCGAATCACTAGCCTATCACTGCCTATAATGTAACGTGATAACAAGTTAACGTATGATTGAGAATTACTCGCACAAATAAATTTTTCATAACATTCTCCATAATTGTTTTAAATATTTTTTTAATAAAAGCCATGTACAAACCTAGTTTTAATGCCTTGATTAACTCCCATATTGATGCAGCCGTTAATATTAACGTTAATGGTGGCAGGAACTTTACAGTTACCTAAGATAAAAAACTCGTCATCAAAATAGATATGAACTAACTCACATTTGACCATAAATACTTTACTGTTGACAAACACAAATATTATGCAATCCACCACACCATGAGATTTAGTATTTTATTTCTGACTTCTATTTAAATATTAGTTCATTTGTTATAAAATGTAGCAAATGTTACTTTAATATACCTAATTATAATCTTTAACTTATATATTAATATTAATATCTGTATTTTATTATGAAAAACTAAAACCTTCTGTAAGTTTTTTCCGTTACTTTGACAATACATACAGGACATACTACATAATGCTCTTAGTTCATTGTAAATAACTAAACCAATCATATATGAAAAATGAGTCTATCTATCTATCTATCTAACAGCCCTTAAAGGTCCACTGCTGGACATAGGCCTCCCCTAATAAGTGCCACTCAGACCGCTCCTGAAAATATTTTTTCTCAAATACCTGTACATAGAGGTAGCACTATCTATAATTTACAGGCGATTACAGGAACCATTACTTATTATTATTCATATATACAATAGTCTGTTAAAACATACGTATGAAATTAGAGTTGATACAGCATGATACTTCAAAGAATAGCTTGTAGGTATCTCACATTGAAATACCTATCTATTTATTTTACATAAGTATAAATGTTATTAAACCTAATATAGCAAAGATTATTCTTTTGATCCAAACATGGTCAGTATACTGCCATGTGTCACATTATGTATCTATATATATTACATGTATTTCTATACTTGATCATATGACATTAACATCCGACATGTAGACAGGATGATTTATTTATTGTGAATATCAAAGTTTTCTGATTAAAAAGTTATGTCTCTCGTGAATACAGACTACTGAAATGGAATTTGTTCCAATGCGAGCTTTAACCGCGACGTCATTCCCGAAAATTTTGTTTCCATGTTTTATCTTGATGGGGGATTCATTTTTAAATTCTGTATTTTTTTTTTATTTAATTTAAATAGTATATTCCAAGTCTCGAGTAAATCAAACGAAAATAACTTTTATTGTATTTAGCTTATTCCGTAGAATCCCTCGCACTATATAAGGAACCTGAACCTAAGTAACAGTTAGCGTTTTGTTAAGTACGTCGTATGTTTATTAGATATGTCATGCAACACAAACGTGCATCAGATACGTAACATATTTGTTTCGTGGAAAACAAATAAATATACATTTATATTGATCCCTTTGTTGCTGAATATTTTATAGTTTTATTCCTGGCTTCTAATCAATTTCGGTAAAAAGATTGGTATTATCTAGATTCAGGATAGATAGATTATTGAAAACGGCCGTTAGTTGTCGTATGCACGACTTAATGTGTGGATAATAAGATGAACATAATAAAGTTTTCTCAAAATCACAGATGCGTCAAAGAAGGAATATGAATATATATTTTTTTATTCACAGGGTTGGACGGCGGTTGTAGCCAATTTGGAGGACATATACCATGAATTCTGTGAAAGATCAAGAAGCTTTAAGGAGTCATTCAAGAAACATCGACAAAAAAAGGAGGAGTACGCTGAGAAACTTAATACGTGAGTCAATAATAGTCTGTTACGCTCAAATTAAGTTTCTCTGGTCTATTTTTATTTCCGATATCGGATTTCTTGGTGAGATTACATATAAATGTAACTCAATTTTGCCCTTATATTTAACTTCAATGCTATTCCGATCTCCTTGTATTTAAACAAACGGCGATGTATGCTACGTAGTAATGAATAATACATTGTTTTATTTTAAGTTTAAAACAAACTAAACGAGGTTTTAAAAACGATTAGTGTTATAAATTGGCGTATACTGAAACGAAAACTGTAGTATTATTGTTTTATATTTAGGATAATAGTGTTATTAAGAAGTGGAAGAGAAGTGTTTACGCATTGATTTCTGTAACAATTAGGTAATACTGGATATCACTAAGTCTTCCTTGAGTCATTTGCCAAACGGCAATGTATGTATTGTATTCTGGAGGGGTTTAAGAGCCAGTTCTTAATCGTTTTCTTTTTTTTTTCTTCTGTCTTCGCTGGTCATGTTATTACCATGTTGTAACCTCCTATATTCAGGTGGTAGTACTGTTCTATTGTCGGCTAGTTACATGAATTAAGTAGCGGAATAAAGATTTTGATTTAATTGCAGAACAAGTAAATGTTTTAAACCGTGACCACGTTCCATGTGTGACGAAAATATTGAGAATTTATTTATGCGGTCTCGTTATTGGCACATTGAATGAAATATATTTCGAAATTTAAATTTTGTGTTTATTTATGTATTAAGTTTCCAAACGTATGAAAGCAATGTGAATTACGTGTCCAGGTTGTTTGAAAACGCACAATTTGTTTTAGGTTAAACAAAGTATTGGAGTCGCTTGGCAATATCCCTATCCTGCCGGCTCTACAGTTGAATGCAGAGGCGCACAGGTTCTCGGGGTTTGATGTATTCGAAGACACGGACTTTGAAGGGCAACATTACAGGAGTCAGCCGTTGGAAAGCAGTTCTGAGAACAGAGGCACCCAGGACTTTGGTGTGGGGGTGTTCAAGTTGTCGGATGAGGATGGTTAGTTTTGTTACTACTCTTTTCTAATGTTGCTGTTGTTTAACTGGATCATTAACTTAACCGCAATGGAAAGTTTGTCGTATCAGTTAATTATTGTCATTAGCATAACATCTGTTTATAGGCTGATTTTGATTGTGTTGATGTTATTATTTGATATTATTCCAGTGTTTGATCAGAAGAATGCATCATCGAGCAACGAAGGTGCCGCGTCATCAGAGGCAGCCCCGCCAATTGAGGAGTCAGACGAAGGAGTTGCTTTTAAGGCCACGTCGACTGATAGTAAAGAGGAACCCACATTATTGCACTGGATTCTGGCGCAAGGAAATAAGGCTTCCTTGCAGGATATCATAGACTACTGTCAAAAAGGATTATCTTTGGTAAGACAATGAGTTTTTGATGTGGGAGGTATCTGCGAAACGAATAGACCCTTATATTATGTTAGTAAGCACACCGTCAGAGACTTCATCTCCACTGTCTATTGAATGCTTGAAGCATAAACGTTAGAGACGAATACTTTGCATAATTTAAATATTATTGCTTCGTTATTTGTTATGATAATTCTGTAGCTCAGCAGTGTTCCCCCTCCTAAAACGAGTTAGTTTCCGTGTCGAGGTGGAGTTTGATTCAGGGATTTGTATTTGATGATGTGATTCAGGGATGATGTTTTTGAATATTCTTTTTTTATGACGTCATAATTGTCCATGCTACCTTCATTTTCCTCTTCTATTTAAAGCATAGTAAACTAGTTGTTTGTAAAGAAGTTCTTGCACCAAACATTGTATTCAAATTGTTTTGTTTAGGCCAAATGTTATTCAGCATCTCAATAAGTAGTTATCAGAGAATAATTTCCTAAATAAAAGTTTTTCTTCTGGATGTATTTTTGATTATAATTATTTTGTCTTCAGATCGATGCAGAGCCCCTCAAGGAAAGAGAAGCAGAGTTGTACCATATCCTGGAGTACGCCAACATGCACGGCTTGAAGCAGATCAAGGGTATCGAGGACAGATTGTACGGGCTGGACCAGCTGCTCAGTGACGTGAAGAAACTAGAGAGGGATCAGAAAGACCAAGCTGCCTCTATCATACAGGTTATTATACTAAATAACTTAAACTTGGTAGTATGCGTTTTGGGGCCGGTAGAAGGCGACACGATACAATTGGACTGTGTTAATGCAATATTACTATTCTTTATTGCATAATGAAAAAAAAGAAGCTATCAAATGGTCTTATCAATGCAGTATTTATTTTTCACAATATAAGTGTTTTGGTAAAGAACCTTCGACATATTGAATCGGTTGACATCTCAGGAATGTTAGGTCAATAAAAATTAAGTTCTTTTCAACATAGTTACTTGTGGGATTATTAAGTATACATCAAATAACATATAGCTGTGCCATTTTTAGTCCGCTATTGGCAACGTGCTTCAAAGGCACAGTACATCATTGGTTCAGCAATCGTTTAGGCCGTGTTAGAGGCCTTTAAGAGGAATGAGAACTTGTGACACTTTGATTTGTAGTTATACGCTTAACTAATCTACACTTTAGCAGCATGGAGAATAATAATACTGGCTTCTGTATTATGAGGAGCGACCTTTATTGTTTGGATCGCGAATTACTTAAATCTCTTAAGCTTACATGTAATTTAGAATATAATTTACGATATGCTGTCAATATGCCAATTATATAACTTTGTTACTTTTCAGCATCGGGAACGTCTAAATGCGGCGTGCGATCCGTCAGTGCTGCCGACTCTAGTGCAGTCCCACGGGCGGCAGTTGGAGAAGCTGTTGAAGGGCCATCAGGTCCTGGTGGACATTAGACGTCGCATCGCAAAGTCGAAGGATGAGCTGTCGCATATCTTGAAGGCGCGGTTGGAGTAAGTAGGCCATGGAATGTCAATCTCATGTTCATTTCAAATATTTC
>DWPA01005353.1:0-11902 GCA_018251375.1 Calpodes ethlius
AAAATATTCACGCTGCATGGTATGGTTATTCGTAATGAAATAAAATTTAAAAACAAGCTATAGTCTCGTTATTTTAACATAACAATTTTACTACAAGGCTTATTTTCTCAAAAGCTAGTTTTTGTGGTTGGATCTATTTAGAATAACTACATCCAATTCAGTTCTGCACTTCATTCAGATAATTTTGGATAACTTTAATAAAGGTAAATTTTAAGTTATCCTGCGAATAAGATTTCTTGGTAACGTTCTCAAATATATGTGGAGTAAGGAAACTCGCACCTGGTCAGTGTGGTGACCGAAAGCCTGTACCATTGAAACACTGACTCAGATTAATAAATATTAATACTGGAATTATGAGCGAAGGCAACCACTAGCCATGAGAAGGATTAACACCCAGGTCGGCCATTTAAATTAAAAAAAGGTAAGACAAATGAGAATGACTCAAGAAATATTATTAATCTGACGCGTAGAAATCTGTGCTGAGATTTGAACTTGACAGCTCGATAGTAGAGATTACTACCAACTGGGCTAAGGGAAAGTGAAGAGGAGGAGTGGCTCCTACCCATAGACATCACCATCACCAAATACATCACCTATGACTTGTCAGGAAAGAAATAAGAGAAGAAAAAATAAAAAATAGAACCGATTCTCAAGCCTGTGTATATTTTAGTCCTCGTGTATGACCATATATTGTAAACTAGATGTTGCCCTCGACTTCGCACGCGTGTGAGAAAAGAATAGCAATAAAAGGTTATCAATCCTTTCTATAATTGGTTGGTAGGCAACGCTTTGTTATCAACAAATTAAACACGTTTCATTTGTTGAATTATGCATAGTAATGGATCTTTTTACAGAAATAAGATGTTTATTCGCGGTATGAATACCAGAAATCGCACCATAGAGACGTTCCATTGCACCGTGAAGAAGGACAAACAAACAAACACACTTTCGCATTTATAATATCAGTATGGTTAGTGACGCGAGTATTACATATACCTACTCAGAAAGTAGTTTATTCATCGGATACTGGTTATCACTAGTGCAAGTTAACCCTAAACAGGTCTTAATGACGAGGAAAATCATGACAAGACAGCATACACCAGTCGGGGTCTTGTCTTTAATAGAGTTCAGTTAATTGTTAAATGTCATAAATTTTCCGTAATTACTTCTATTAAATTGTATGAACAGCTAACTTCTAGAATGTTCTTTAACAACCGATTATTGAGTAAGTTTGTAACTATACATTAGCAAACTGTCAATACATTTTATGCGTATGGAATTCTAGATATAAGGTTTTCGTTTTATTTTCGCTTCAAAAGTAACTCTGTAAAATTTATTTATATCCATACTTGATTTTGAATATTAGTATTTGTATCTGTGCGCGACGTAATTTTAATTTTATTTAATTTTTTTTGGCTTTATTAAAACTTTTTCATTTATTACTCTGTATCAGTCATGAGGTTAGTATTAAACTAACCTATGGCTTTAGGAAGGAAGAAATCAGTTGTGATCGAAATTTGAAAGGTTTATAGGTATTATATGAATTTATATATGTGTACATATGATATGCATTTTGTATATATTTTTATGTAAGTATTTATAAATAGATATGGGTGACGTTGAACAAAATTTAGCAAGATGTTTTCGTATATTGTGTTTTAGTCCAATAGCTACCTAGCTGGTAGAGAATGCGTGAAGCATTACATTTTTCATTTCGATTCGGATATTTTTCTATTATCAACAAAGGAAAGAATAAAGGGTTTCGAAAAGAGTAATAGAGATACATGTGGAAAAGGTAATAGACGAGATGACAGATAGATACGCGTGTGACTCCAGGGTCCCATATTTTCATTGAATGCACGAAACAAGAATCCGAAGGGCAGTCACACAATGGCGCTCAAAATAATCCAAGGTGCAAGTCATAAAGTTAATTACTCCCAGATCCCGTATTTATCTAAGCCGTTCCGGGGTAAACGGAAGAAATTTGCAGAAATTAGCATAAACAGACAGTCATCCAATACACTTTATTATTAGACAGCCGGCATTGGTTCTCAATGTCATGCGGGCTCGCATTCCGCGTTGTTCACCATGAAAAAATCCGGAAGACTCCTGCGTGACGCTTTATTAAGTGGGACTACGATTTGTCGCACACGACACAACAATACGCAGTAGACGTGAATTCAAGGTACAAAATTATTTATTGCGCATCATCCCGGCTGCGAGATCCGTTGAGTTGTTGACTTGCTCTGACTGGATATTAATAAATTATGTGTTATTTTATTTCTTTAGTTTATTTCTTACAACATAGGTGCAACATAAACTAAGAAGGAATCTATAGTAGGTATATAACTAAAAAAAGTAAAATTTCGGTAATCTTTTTTACTTATTTTCGTACACAACTAAATTGCACAGTTATAAAGGTAAAAAAAAAAAAGATATTCTGTATAGTTTTAAGGTCTGATCAGACACGTGATTAGGAGCCGAATGTGGATCTATGTCGAATAGATAATAAAAATTAAAATAATAACGCATGAATGATCTGCAGTGTAAAAAATTATGGAGCGTTTTCGTCCATCTGAAGGCACGCGTCTATTCATACTAGTACCGATAAAAACCGATATATTTAGCTATACGACAAAAGTCCACGACCTACAATGAAAGAAATACTTGAATTACAATTACTGCCAATTTTCGAAGTACTACGATCAGCGACCTGTAAAACGACATAAAGGGTCGCGTCGTAACATCTAAAAAGCGACTTTAAGTGTCGGCACTTGTAATATGTTAATTTAATAGACAACAGAAAGCATTTCTTTGTGTCGTCCCCCTGTTTGTGCAAATGTCGTGTAAATTAATGTTCCCGATGGCTAGTGTTAGGGAATGCGTTCGACAATGTTGGAACCTAATGGTGCCCTTGTCGCGATAGTTAGAACCGCTTAGTTATGTAGATTTTTGCTTTTAGCGGCATTGTCGGAACCTCTGCCCTCAACCCGAGTGGTTTTGTAATAGGATTGCCGCTTCTATTGAATAATTTAGTCGGAGCATAGATATTTAAGAGCGACGTTTGAGTCAATTATAGCTTTCGACTTTTTTTTAAATATATCTACTACTTTTGAAGATAAAGTATTGAGGTGTAAAAATCATCATTATTATCATCATCACAACCAATAACTGTCCACTGCTAAGTTCGGATCTCCTCACACAACGTGAGGGATTCAGGCCATAGTTCACCACGCTGGCCAAGTGCGGATTAGTGGACTTTACACACCTTCGAGAACATTATGGTGAACTCTTGACTGTACAGGTTTCCTCATGATGTTTTCCTTCACCAAAGCAAGTGATAATTAACTTGTAATACGCAAATAACTTTATGAAAATTAGAGGTGCGTGCAGGATTCGAACTCACGCCCCCACGTTCGGGAAACCAACGTTCGAACCATTAGGCTATCACTGCATTATTATATTATTATGAATACTATTTGCAAATGTGAAACGCATAACGTGAAATTAATAGCTTGTCTGTACAATGCATGTATGTTTTTTTGTAGGTAACAGAGGAGACGTGTCAAATTTTGCAAAACTTCGGCTATTACTTCGAGCAACGCGGCTTGGTGGCGGTAAAGGGCAAGGGCCAGTTGATGACGTACTACCTGCAAGGAAAACGCGATACAGCTGCAAACATTGGACATATACCAGTACGTATCTTGTACATACATTCAGACATTCTCATTTATGATATTTAGGTATCTGCGTAGGTATTTGTGCAGCTGTTCTGGAATGTTTAGCTTTTTGGACATTGCTACGGATATCCTAAACGTTCTAATTATGAGCTAGTTAAACTAAACCACGCTTCTTTGGAGCAATGATCATCATAGAAACGTAGTAAGTCGCAGGAATTCAAAATTATAATTGTATAGTTTATCCAAAACACTTGAAATTACCATTATTTGTGTAATGTCTTAACTGAATAAGTTTCAAAAATTTTTCATTGTTAACCTAAACGAAGAGCTTTTTAATACCTAACCATAAAAAGGACATCGGATGTCAAACAAAGGGTCAGATGTATTACATTGAACTGTCAATAGCTTAAATTTGAGCTGTAAACTCTATTATAGGCGAATATGCTCTGCATGACATCGACCCCTGGAAATAGCAATGCTGCATCTGGTTTTGTGTATATATTATATATGTATTTACTATGTATCCTGTCAATTTATTCTCTATATATTACAAATTAATTTAAAAGGTGTGTTTATAAATTTTACCAATTTGATCAATGTCAATTGGTCGATTCTGGAAACTACATATAAGGTGTTAACTACATATAATGTGGTTAAATCAATAGCGTGATTGTTCCTGTAAGAGGATTTGAATTTGTAACAAATTAATAAATAAAAAATAAACAAGGTGAACAATTTGAAGTAACTCAAGATAGAAGAACAGTCAGCAAGCGAGATGCGACGGACAGTCTACCCGGACAGGCCGCGTTCACACTCCGGCCTGTTCAGAGAGACTGTCCCGACCGTCGTCGCTACGTCGCGTCGTTGTCGTGGACAGACAAGAAATATCGAAGATTGACGAAGACGAAGAATGTTTATATAAGAATATACTTTATTGTGCACACAACTTTATTTAATTTATTACGGTAAATTTGATGTATATATCAGATAATTTATCGGAAGAGGTGCAAAAATCATAGTTTAGTTTTAATAACTATTAGGTATAATTAATAGGACTTACTTGGAGTGTAAAGTCAGGTTCTACTGAATAATTTACGAAGCTATAACTGTATTTTTCATGCCTTCCAGTATACATCTAATGATTCGCCAAGTCTTGAGCTAGAAGTTAGGTCCACTCATACATGTGATACAGCCGTATGTGGTATATCTATAGTTTTGGTATAAGTTAAAGCAATAACTAATCTACGAGATCCTTCGGAGTTGATTCTCACTGGTGTAGACTATTGTGTTAGTATATAAATCTATGTCACCCGCGATATAGGGAATCCTAATGCAGGAGCACAACCTTACATTCATAAGAGTATGAACGTGTATAATCATAATCACAATACATGACCCTCCCAACACAATACTTGCTGGGTTTGGGTCTCTTCCCACAATACGAGGGCTATGAATGTTTATTATTGATGAATTTCAGTGTCCTTTGGGTCTTTGAGTAAATTAAACTTATATCTATAAAGTGCGTATTGTTTCAGTTGGAGACGGAAACTACAGCGGACAGCGAAGAAAAGGGCGAGGGGAAAGCCGAGGGTAAAGAAGAGAGTAAAGGAGAGGGGAAGGGAGATGGAGAAGTAGAGGGGGAGACTGATGGGGAGAGTGAGAAGATGATAGCTAACGGTGCGACGGCCGCACGATCCCAGGATGATGCAGATGTCGCAAAACCACTGTTGCAGCAGTAAGCTGTCGTATAGTTCACGCTAATCTTTATAGCCCTGGGTATGTTTATCCGTCCCATATTGCTGATAATAGAACATACTATAGAAGCTGTAATTTCAACTTATTTCTTCACATGAAAATGACATATACTTCAGAGGATTATATATACTGTTAATACAAAAAAATATGTGTCGTTATCCGCAATAAGGGAGAGGTAATCTTAAGTAAAAGGCTAATGTTATCGGAACTAGAAGGAAAGAAGCACGTCGAGGCATTTGCCTACATATATATATGTAGATGTGTATTATACTCGTCATCGAAGTTGCGAGGTGCACGTCCAGTGGGCTTAAAGATAGGCGAGATCTGTACGAATTATCCATTGACATCTTTAAAACACTATTCAAATAAATACTTGTACTGAAGACCGTTGTCAACAATAAAAATAAATAATATGTATGTATTGGCCACATTTAAAATATTACAAATTGTACTTAACAACTGTTACAATTGACATTTATAAATCTATAATATATTAATACACTTATAACTCTCTACATATTAGACATATTCGCTTGTACTTCTGTTAAAACAGCCATCTCTGAGTTAAATATTATGTAAAGAATTAAAAAAAACATTTATATGTTTTGTATTATGTGCTAAAATAAAAGTACAAAATGCTCTTAAGAAATGATGATACCTTGATTTCTAACCAAGGAGTTTAATTTTAGCTGTTTATAACTACAAATTCAGTTGTTTATTAAGTTCTTATATTATTACACGTTAATAATCTGTAGTACAAAGCGTACAGGATTTTTAGTTATTTTAAACTTTCATTAATCTTTTTAAAGTCCTATGGCGCAGCATCTTCTTGGTACGCTCAACATTGACAATAATTGAAGATGCTTCCGTTCTTTGAATTACTTTGAGGATGATTAAAATAATTATACTTCTAATAATGATTAAAACTTTATGTCAAAACCAAAATTAAATTATAGGAATTGCATGAACATAAAATTAAAAAGTTATATGTACTACCTATTGTAATTATTCTGCGTAAAAAGTTTTTAATTATCTGTATTCACATATTTATCTGTGACTAAACAATTGTTGACTCAACATTATTACCTAGCTACACTGTATGTATACCATCCCTCTGTTAAAATTATTTGTTTCTTCAAAATCCTTTATTAACACACAAACTTACAACAAGCCAATACATGCTCAGAACAAAGCACAGGTCTTTATCTAAAACTAAATAGAGCTGAACATTCTTCCATTGTATCCAAATAAACATAATAAATACTTAAACTTAGATGATAGATAAAATAATGCATAAATTACTCCTTAACATTAATTATCTATGTTAATAGTACAACGCTCTTCCTTCATTCAAGGGCAAATAAAATTATACCAAAGTAATGTAAGTTCCTTACGTCTACCTTCTACAATCAACTGAAATATTTTTAAGTATTTTAGTTGTAATATTTAAGAGCCAACCCCCGGCGTTTTCATTAATTCTTTATTGACCGACCAGTTGTCGACGATATCTCTAGTTATGAATGTATGTAGTTACGAATGTGGAAATTGACCCTCTCATATGGTAATCAGTATAAAACATTATGACCAATCCATTCCCAACAAATTATGATATTCTATGGGTCAATAACAATTTACTGTATATGCCATTCGTAATGAAAATGTAGTGTTATAATAATAGTTATTAGTTCGGTCTTGATTACCCAACGTAAAAACTTTTATAAGCGTATGCAAAATGACTTGAAAATTTACGAGCTTCCTAGTTTATCTATTTTTGTATCTTCATAGAACATCATTACAGTCTCGAATTAATAGGTGCTTAATTTATTTGTTAATTCTATGCCGTAGCATTTTGTTGTTGGCCAATGTACCTATTTGACATGGTAATAATTTAGAAAGCGATCGTTGCGTAATGGCTATATTATATCGTTTTCAGTTAATTCATTTATAATCTTGACATTAACTTAATAGATCATTGATAATTATTTAACACAAGTAATTATAAGCAGTTTCTAAATAATATTACTAATGCCCTTTGTATTAACTTTCGCTATTTGTTTTGACATACAGTTGTACAATTGTAAGTAATATTTTTTAAATAATTTTAAAATAAGTAATTGCAGTGTGGTGAAACAGTGCAAGTTATTAAAATAGGTAAATTCAGTTTTATCTATGGGTGCAGATAATAATCAAGTAGAATTTCGCGTTTGCAGGAGTTCTACAACCAGCGTTAAATAAATACCTATATCAAAAGCCACATAATTTCTGCATCAACATTTCATACTGGTTCTCAAACTTAAACATTAATAGTATTTTGTGAACCTAAACAAAAATATACATCCGATAAAGGGCAACGTAATATAGCAATCCTTCAATTCAAAAGGCCAGTGCCTCACAGTTTCTAACAGTCATATCACACTAGCAATTTGTGAGCGAGTTGAAAGCGAAGCGAGTTTACGCCTCAAAGACGCAATGAGTGATCGGTGAGTTTGGTCACTCAGTTACGTAAGGGATTCCGATGAGAAAACAATTATGTCAGCTTTGTCCTTTAAAAAACGAGAAACAACAGCGAACTTCTAAGGATGTATTAACAGAAAATTGATTATGAAACGTGTGATTTTCTAACCTCCGTTATTTCATATAAGATAATATGAACTGTAAAAATTTCGTGGGATTGGTTGAATTCGATATGACGAGCTCGGCGATATATCGCGCACTCCTGCCGATTTCCTTGCGATTTCGCAGGGAAATCGTTGCGCATTCATGGCGAACTGGATGTACCTTCGCTTCGCTTTCATATCGCACGCTTATCGCTAGTGTGTAACCATTCTAAGGCCCCTAATTATTTCAAACGTTAGTTCTTTAAGTATCACCTACGATCTTTATATAACCGAAGTAGAAGTACACATACATTAGTGTTTAGTTACGCTTTTATGATATGGTGCTTATTATTTCTGACAATTTACTTCTTTATTTGTCACGGTCATTCCCAAAAATCTATCTATCTACAATATTTGTACAATAAATTAATGGGTAAAATAATAACAACTAACATTACATGACATGTAACTTTTTGATAGTTGCTAGAAAAAATAATGAGGATTATGGATAGATAGAATATCGGGAATGGGGGTAAATTAAAAATGAAAAATTTATTACAAATTACTATTGAAATATCTTATGGGGAATCATACAGAGAACGAATCCATGTATATATTACAAATTTCTTTATAAGCCTATTTTTTCTATTTCAAACTGAATCGAATTTTAATACATAAATTTTCATAAGTATTTAAATAGAAGGTAAATTTTTTCAGGTTATTTACTACATGAATCGAGTCGATAACATGACGTTAAATACTATCTATTACACGTGAAACGCCTTATACGTAATAAAAGAGCTATCAAATACCTAATAATAATGAAAAGGCTGTGAAACAAAGATCACAAGTTTCACTTGAAGGCAATCGTCTATACTCGTATGTATTTGATTATTGTATTATAAAATTTTGTGGTTGTAGTTGAGTGTCTTAAGTAATACCACTAGTCTTATGATGGTATTGATGTGGCTTATGACTTATGACGAAGAAACCCCAGGTACCATAGTTTTATTGAATTTCAACATTTAAAAGACTCGATTTATTTTTAATATCCGCGACATCAATATGGAGTTGATTCACGAATTAGCGATGAGCCGCTGCGACCTGCGACGCACACATGTGCACGAGCTGCAGACGAAGGGTGCGGGGTGGGGCGGGGTGGTGCGGGGCGGCACTGGTTGCATAACATTCAGTTTGCGGATAAATGTGTAGTTCTCGTTGCCTCATCTTCGTCTTCGTGTATTGAGTAGCAATATTGTGATATTCACTACTAGGTTTATGTAGGTTTACTTTGAGTAGCTTAATAAAATTACGCTTAATTCGTACCACTAACATAGGTATATCTTTGTTAATAGAAGTGTGATGAAAATAATTTTATTTTTAAAATATAAAACATGTCGTATATGTTATTTTTAAATTTGTAAGCGTAGGAAATGTGCTTCGAATAATGTCGCCTAGGATTTTAGCCTAAGTATGGATTTATAATGTAGATTACTAGATATCGTAAAATGTACTTAGAATTAATTTTTAATTTATTCATGTGACAACACGCTTGAAATTTTATGGTATTAAACATAATGTAGGTTAATAAATGGTGATACTATTTATTGTAGGCTAGATATATGTATTTAGAACTTCGACTTTATTTTTCTCTAGTAGTGATAAATGTACCTTCCTGTGATTTGTGACTATCAATATGTAATTTTACACTTGGTTAGCTCAAGCGTCTGAGGTTGAACCTTTCCTGGCTATAATACTATCTAATGAAGCAATATCTATCAGTGTTGTATTAGTAGGTACTTACTACGATGTAACTTTTACTTACTTGAAATAATAAATATACTTACAATGATAAATGTATCGTTTGTTTTTATCCAACCGAAATCACCCTTTTCTTATAAAGATAAATAAATACCTATGCCCTAATAAATAGCTTCAGTGCAAACTAAATATTGACAAATAAATCATCATCATTATCAGTATTATACAATTATTATCAATAAATTAATATTTATCAATAACTATTGAGCGTGATTTTATTGTATATTGGTTACAACCATATATATAACTTTCTTCAATTTGTCGTTAGCAGTTTCATCAGTTAATGAATTTGCTACGATATATTAATTAACAATTCTTAGCACTGTCATTTGTTAATTATCTTACATAATAATTAAGTATAGTGACAGCATAGTTAGATAATGAACAGATATCAATATTAATTCCATGATTTTTATATGAAGACGATTATAAATAATTCAAAACAGAATTGCTGTAATATAAAAACATAGTCTAAATTAAATAAAGTTATTTTACTAAAATAAATATATATATATCTATAAGGTAAAGAGCACAGTAAAATATCATCAATCAATTTTACCTTGGACACCTAATTATCTGAACACTTCAGATTGATGATTATTTTGAGATTACGATATTTGTAAACTAAATAGTTAGTTATATACATTATTGTCATTAAATTTAAAGCACATAACATTAGTCAATTAAAATTATCTTGAAAATTAAAAATATTACTTGATTGATGTATACGCCGGCCTTTGCTTTACTTACTGCCGATAAGAAATAATATTATAGTAACTGAATCGGAATTTTAACGTTTTTATAAATAAATTAAAAACGTATACTTTGTACATATTAATTTGTTCATATACTTCTAAGGAGTATCGTTGGATTAAAGGTAAGTAGGGATAAGTAGACACTATAAAAAAATCGGATTCGTTATTCAGAATACATCAGTGGTATAAATGTTATACTGGATATTCGTATGAATCTGCCATAAGGGAATTTTCCCTGAATAACAAACATGAATTGCCGCTTTTTAATTCAGATACGTAAACGAATCATTCATTGTATTGCAGATGGCATGAAAATACACAAATCGACACCATGAAAACGATGAACAAACATGTACCACTGACATAAATGTCTGTGATATTATGATTCGATTTGAGATTACTTGATCTGCGAACGGGATTATTTGGGTAACAGGATTTGAGGGCACCTCTGGAGTTAACCCTGAGACACGATCAAGTTGTGATGGATTCTATAACGAGATATAAATTGCTAAATGCGTATATATCATTGAATGTCTGTGTAATTAACTGTTAAGGAAATCCTGCGTTTGGGGTTGATTTTTGAGGTGAGCTGAGTGTAGGTCTAGAACAAGAGGAAGTTCTATCACACCTACATAAACAGGGTGAACTAAATAAATACTCCAATAATAAAAAAAAAAATTGAGTTAATTTAGACGCGCTACTAAAACGAAGTTTCTTACTTTTATTTTTAAACTCCGAATTCCTTTATAATTATTACAGTGAAAAGTATAAAATAAAATAAAGAAATTACATTATAAATTAAGTATGCTACCTTGAATTTAACCGATTAAGTAGCCTGCCAAAAAATAATCTATGATTTTATTTTGGTTGTGCATGTTTACCGATACTTATGCCAACGCGACGTCATGCCAGAAAAAAGAATCTATGACAAAAACTCCATGAAACCAATTGATTTGTTTAACAATATTATTTCTGTTCAGTCAAACTTCATCGTCACGTATGATTTTCCGTTACTTGACATTTCCGCCATGGACAATAGACGACTTTTCCCATGTCACGTAAAGGAAACTCGTTCCAAAAGTGACTAAATATTTTATTAAAGATCAAAAGGTCGGCACTCACTGTAAATACACCAGTAGGTTTAATGCTATCAAACTAAGAATAGGAAAGCCAATGACCTCGATATAAAAATTGTTACACGAAAGTACGGTTTGCAAAGAAATAAGATATTTCTCTACTACATTATTTAATAACATTTTTATACATCCAAAAAAGTTGTATATTTTTTAAATAT
>DWPA01005354.1:0-11901 GCA_018251375.1 Calpodes ethlius
ATTGCCGAGTTATCGTGACGCTTATTTTGGTAATATTTTGATAAGAAGGAGTAATAAATACTTCAAGTATAATCATTATAAAAGTGTATATAATTTACACTCTGTTTATGGCTGCTTATGTAACTTTATAATGGATTTTTTATAATATATCAGCCTTGTTAATATTATATCTCAAATTTGTGTAACAACATAATGTGTAAGTGCAAAAAAATAATTTATATGTTTCTAATAAGATCTTGTTATTGATCAAAATTAATATGAATCATTTATAAAAATGAAATTTATAGGAGATGTTTTAATGAATTAAATCAATAACAATAAATTACGAATATAATAAGAGTGGTATCAAATCGTCATTCTAATAGTACGTCTTTACGAATTCAAAAGGAAATCAAACGAACAATTTGACGACGAAAATTTTGAGAGGATCCTTCTTCAATTGGCGTCCTAATTTGATTTGAGACGCTTTAATATTCGCATTTCCAGGAAAATTCCCTGAGACGCCAGAAGTACCTCGCGGAGACGCGTAACGTCGCGGACGAGGCAGTTATCGTCGATGGGATTAAATTGAAATTAAATGGTTCTTGGAAATAGGAAAATGGATTCATTGCAAGATTATACACAAATATAAATGATTATAACCACATTGTATACACATTTTGGTTTCACTTTACAATAACGAACTTTATTTACTTGGAGATATTTAGCAAATGGTGATAATTATATTTTTAAATAACGCTACAATTTTCCTGTAGTATTTAAAACAGATGAATAAATATCAGGTTAAAATAGTAGCTGCCTATTACTTTTAAACCTAGTTTATATCATCCTATAAATTATTATGTATCTATACAGATGGGATGATGACAAGCCGCAAGAAAATTGATGGAACATCCATTGACCTACATCTATCAAAAGCACGTATATTCCTTACATTTATGTCAGCAAAAAATCGAATACGTTGTATTCATGACCTTTTGCGCAGTCTTCCGGGCTTAGGTTGACAAATAGTGAGGCTTTACTTTCATTACTGTGACGCACATATTACCTGATATTGCTGCCATGGCTCTAACAATAATCGGACGGAAAATAAAAGGTCGGAGCTTAAGTGAATTGTGGGCATTGAATGCGCAAGGATCGGACCAAGTTAGTATTGTACGAAAACAAATAAACGTTTAGAGGTTGTAACGAAATATATTGCTATGCTGTCGATATGTAATAATCCAGACATCAAAATGGATTCACGATGGTTTTATTGCACAATGCTTATATTCTATTTTTCTTTTGATTGTCGGACGAAGTTTTTGGTCATTTCATTTTTTAACTTCATATTTTTTTTTATTTCATGTGAATAGCCGAAAAAATATCAGAGAATCAACCTGATGCTAAGTGCTGTGGTCACCATTTCTTATAAATATCTGTATCAATAAAAGCGTCATGGATCCGTTACTGATCAAGATAGAAAAAAGAATTGGCTCTGAATCTCGAGCAGTACGACTTAATGGGCGGGTGACTCAATGGACTAGCCAGATGGACAATACGGAAACAAATATAATAATATACCGTAATAATGTAAATTATATAATAGTGACAAATTTTTTGGCAACTATCACCTCGTCAATTGGTTATCTTTTTATACAATATACATACACACTTAATAATATGGTCTTTATATATGGCGTATAACGATTTTCTATTTTTGTTTTCTATTTTTGCGATTCCTTAACAATCCGCTACATAAGACTCGACAAGTATTTTGTTTATTGTTGTTATTAAAGGGCATAATAATTTCAAATCTTTATATTTCAGTGCAAACGTTACAATTTAAATGCATATTTATAATATTTTTTTCAATTTGCACTTCATAATGTATTTTTTTAATATATAACTCATTAATGTCATTAGGTTTAAATTATCGGGTATAAAAGGATAAAAATCGATTGTAAATCTCTTTACAATTATGAAGTGTAAACTAGAGTCTCTGAACTTGGGTCAGCCAGACATTTTTATGAGCACAAAATGAATAAACACAACAAAAGTAGCAATAAATTCCTTGGCCAGTCCAAATGCACCTGCGTCACGTGGTCGTATAGGGGTGACCAAGTCGTAATTCACCTGAATCACATTTACTAAACCAAATAAAACCTTTAGGAAGCGTACAATAACACATATCTTTGGGTAGCTAGATTTTATGTTTTGTTACATTTTTGTTTGGTATATTATCTATTAAAAATCTTATTGATTAATTTTGTATTAGTATTCTATTGTTAAGCTAAAGATTAATAAAATAGAACAGGTAGGTATTTAAAACCTACATATGTAGGTAGTTAAAACCTAGATATATAATTATTCAAGAATTCCATTCAAATTTTCGTTTATTGTCTTAGTTTCCTAATTGTCTTATAACGATTTCTAGAAGTCCAATAAATTCAAGTTAACAGCGCAGAGGTACCCATACCGTATCGTAATATTTCCTACAACCCTAATTACCTTAATTTTTTTAACCTAATTTATCCTGTTGTACCTATAACGTAATCGACTATTCCCAAAAGCGTTTTCCCAATAAATAATAAAAAGTGTAACCAACAAATAACCTACAGTCGTCGTGATAAATAATTTGCATTATACGACGTAATAGACTTGTTAAAGACTTAGAATAACTTAGTCATTTTGTATGTTTTGTTTGCGTGCAAAAGTCAAAGTAAAAGCAAATCCTATTAAAGACAAATTCGATTTTCAACTGGTATAATCCGGTTTGCCTCCCACCCTGGAATTAGACGTCCATGTTAGAACCACGCTAGCCACGTCCTGTATTGAATAATTGACAGGGATGAATACTCTGGCGCTCCCAGGTGACATTGTTTTATTAAACCAGCGCCAGACCTTAGGGTATGCTTGCCTTTGTTTTCCGGATTTTATAGGGACATTCCTGTTTCAATTAAGTTCTACATTTATGATTAAAGTTTTATTTATTTTGGATGATTGAAATTCAATGAGAGTATACTTTCTTATTTCAATTCAATTTATTTCAATTCACTTTGATGAGAAATTGAAGTAAGTAAGGAATTCGAAGAAAATATAGTCTATGAGAGGAAAAAAAGAACGATTGGTAAAGTGCATGAGAAAATGGAAATGTTAAAATGGTCCTACATTGAGGTATAAAACTCTGTGCTGATGGTATTTAAATACATTCTGTAGTTATTTATGCCATATATTTATCTAACTTGTACAATTATCAAAGTCTCCTCTGCGTACTCTAACTCTTTCCTGTTTCTAAAAACTCGTGTTTATTAATTGCATATTAGTTTACATAAAATATATTCCTTTTAAGCACCTTTCCCTAACCCTTAATAAAATAGTATTATCTTTATAGGAAGGTATATGCGCAGATTGGTTACGCTAACTTCCCATTGGTTATAAAGGCGTTACACAATATCCTTTAAAATATGATTACAAATACGCTACAAGCTTAAATTACAAAATAATGTCCCTATTCCAAGATTTAATATGGCAACACTAACTATACCTATCGCATTCGCGCATAGCAACACCGGACCGGCGACAATATGTCTGCTGCTAACCTGGGGCCTGTTATCTGATACTGAGCGCCTTACAATCGATAAGTCGCGACAGGGGCGAATACTGGTTAAAATTTTAAGGCGAACTACAAAGTCTTTTTATGACTAGGTACTGAAAATGAATTAACTTCTCACATGTAACTTGTAATAATTAAGTTACAATGCAATATGCTTTCAACAAAATAAAATGTTAGATAGAATTGGTCGAGTTTATAAATTTTGAAAGTGGTGCGTTATTTTCAATAATTAATTACTCCAGTAAAGTAAGCATTCGTTACAATTTATTGAACAGACTTTGTTGGAGAGCAAACCGTTAAATAAATATGCTATCTACTTTATAGTATTGAAAACTTTGAAGATATTGGATTTGGATAAAGTTAATTCAATTACAATGTAAGCTTTCTGGGCTCCTGTTCTTTATTGGCAAACGAACTGCAATATAAAACTAAAGTAACGAATCAACCACTTTATTTTCTAATAATACATCCAAATTCTAGCTGCAATTTTTTTGACTATAGCGAGTGAATTAAGTTATTCTGTTTTATCCCCTTTGTTAGCCAATAGCAAAGGTTAATAAGAAAATCGTGATAGATTTCTTAGAGGAACAATATTTTCATCGTAGTAAATAATTATCAAGTCTCTACCTAATTCCGAGGCGTAGGTTTACGCTCGACGCGGTAACCATAAAACTGTTAAAGCTCGGCAGGCTAAGTTGATTAAAAATAATTTACGCAGTGTTCGTAAAATTTAAGCATTATAATATGTGCCTTTATGTGCAAATTACCCAACATTGTCGAGTACGCGTCTAATTAAAAACGATTTGGCTGTGTGCCATCATAAATAGAAACGCCATAATACGATAACCGCGATATTACTGAAAACTATAAAGTATTCGTTTCACTATTAGGTTATATGTAGTAAGTTTTAGAAAACTACACTCTTATTATATTAACTTATTGTTAGGATGGTCACAGTCAAAAATCCGCTATACTTTCATTCTGTGGGTCTATATTTTTAAAAATACTACTCTTGTTAGTTTTCTAAAAAAAGATTGGACTTAGAACTTCTTCAGGTCGATCGTATCTTTGTAAGTTGGTAGTTACGTATCTATGTAAATTTTAAAACGGTAAGAGCTTAGTATTTTGAAATTAAATTTCCCACACAAATGTTCTGCTTTATCCCACATGTTGTTGTATCCAATAATTGAATTAGCAACATTGTTAAATAGTGCTTGATCGAAGAGACCTAAGTGCAGATAAAAGGCTCAAGTTTAATAATTTTTCAAGATTCCCCGGGTTGTGAGTTTGAATGGCGACTATTGAATGATTGGTTTATCTTTGAATCAAACAAATAGAGAGATAGGGCTAAAACAACCACTATTACTTGATATTTTGTATCGTACTTTTGTATTCTTATGAATCGCCGTAAACAGAGATAGAACGACGAAAGTATGCTCCGTCTCTCTTTACTCAAAGATATTTTGATTGAGTATAGATATAATTAATATTCACTCGTTTTAAGTGGTTTACATAATTATTAATTAATTGAAGTTAACTGCATACCGTTTATACCTTTTTAGTGAAACAAGTATCTAATATTTAAAATATATTATTAGTAATATTGACGTCAGCGTAGATAAGGGTCGTTTGTTAATTCAATGGCCTTTGAAATCGTGTGATTCTGACTTTGTATGAACGTAATACATATTTAGCATGATACAGAACGTTTTATTTAATATATTATGACAATATAAATTCAACTTATAGTCATATTCACAAAACGAATTACATTCAGAAGCCTTTATCGGTAAATTATCATCAACATGAGAATAAACTTTTATAAAGATTTGAACAAATTGTTCAATGATACATTTTAACAAGCTGTAAATATCCATTCAGATCATTCAGTTTGTTCTTAAGTCTAGTCATTAAAATTATCCACTTGTAATAAAATCCCCATAAAATCGCACTTCAGACACCTTCGGCTACCGGCAGGAGGTAATTCTGTATATTTATGGCGTTAGATAAGAGACAAAAACTTCATCGGTTCTCCATTATCCTTAATAAGTATGGATTAGGGTAAAGCTTCTAGACCAAGTCATAAATAAGAAGAAAGTATTTTATAATGGGTCTTTATTATCACGCTTTATTAACGTTTCGCTGTGTTTCCTCAGATAAGTTTTCTTTACGGCTCATATATTACCAGGTTAATTGGAGGCTTTTCGTAAGCTGTGATATAAAAATAGTTTATTAGGCTTTATCACTGAGGGAATGTTCGTTATGAACATTAGAATATTTTATGTGTTAAAGTAAAATAATTTTACCGATCAAATTTTAATCTTTCTCTTTATTCTTCGTGTTTTTTTTTCATCGTTTCAGTTAATAAATCCGATGAAATATTTGGATCAATTCAATCCTAACATGTAATATTTATTATAAAGGAATGTTCAAGTCGTTAAATAATAAAAATATTGAAATTATATGTCACAAAGTAGTAAAAAGTTTAAGATTTGTTGCCTATTGTTAGATGCTGCACACTTCTATGGCTGTGACCACGATCTGTGTAACTGAGTCGAAACACCATGATTATTTTTATCATAGTATAATGTATATAAACTTTGATGAATTAAGTTTATTATTATATTAATGGAAAGATAAAAAATATGAATATATGTTTATTTTATTTATAGTATCTTAAAAAATGTAATCTAACCCAAAAAATAATCAAGGAAAAATTTTCATAAATTTTTGTTTCAATTTCAATAATACACATTAGTTCCTTCTTCTACCTAATGTTAGTCGAACCAATTTCTGTCTCTGTATTTCTGAGCTGTTGTTTCGTAATAGACCTAAACCTACAAAATGGCCAAGTCTGTAGAGCATTTGTAAGCTTTTTAACAATCGTTTTAAAAAGTCCGATCAAATAATTTACTCTACACGTAAGTTAACAAATGCCACCTTTTTAATTTTTTCTATTATTTGTGCATAAATAGATCGTTGAAAGACTTACAATTCAGTCAAATTCAATTCAGTTATGTTTAGAACCCTAGAAACTCAGAAAGATTCACACCCAATACTTTCACAAAATAATCCGCTCGAGACTTTCAAATAATGGAGCCATTTCATTCCACCGAAATGTGTAAACAAACAAAACATTTAATATAAAATCCCATTACGACTGGCTTGTCATGTCTCTGTCACAATGTATCATATTAGAGTCGATGTTCCCCGGATTGCGAGCGTGCACAGCCGGGAGATCCAAGAACTTCCTAATTCGATCAAGCTTAATCCGATCTTTCTTGCGAGATGCTACACTCATAGCATCATGTGGTAGGGTAAATATACGAGTAGGGAAAATGTATACGAACAAATATTTCTATCCATCATGTTTTAGTGTCTCTAAGCGTGGTTTCAATCAATATACTTTATTTTAGAAGTATGATTACGAGTGTTTAGTACGTTGATATTTGGTTTAAAAAAATAATTAATATCAGAGAACACATTCTTAAATTAACTCCTCTTCCAAATTGGTTGGTAACTTATGTCCATAGGCAACTATGACTGGCTGGCTTTACGGTAAGTGAAAAAAAGTTTGTTGAATATTTACAAATTAAAACATTCTCGAAGGCATCCTAAGGTTTATCTTAATAAATGTATATTAGCAGTTTTATATTGTCTACATCCAGAAATGAATGAGTCTATTTCTCCGTGCAAAGAGCTATATTAAACGTACTTCTCACGTTTTCACCTACCGCTTAGGGGAAGTTCGTAAACCAAAAGTACCTACGTACCACGTATCGCGTTCGAGGTATTCATGGGAAGGATCGATACACCCCTTGAACCGATTGTCAGTTCTCATTAAACGTATAAAAATAAATGGTACGACCGATAGCTTAGGGGGAGTCAAGTTGGAAACAAAATTCTTCCAGCTCATTTTTCGTAATTGGCTTCTTCGTTATAATGCGATTTCACGGTGAAAGGAAGGAAAGTTTTCGAAGACGGTACGTAATTATATTTTTGAGAACATTTGGAGCAAGGAAAATGTTTTATAGGGTATTCAAAATGTATATTATTAATATAACTCACATTTTCTACCGTACCCTAATGGGCACGTGTTAGAATGCTGTGATCAATAAAGCTATTTTTATAAGAATATGTCAGTGTAAACATAATATTTAACAATTAATGGTAAGCTGAACATTTGAAAATATCTTCAATGTTACTGCTGTCAGTACACAGCGGTGATCTCTTAACATAAGAAACCTTGTCTACTCCTGTGCAATTTTTAAAATAAAAATCGTTGTTATCAAATGGTTTAGCTCAATTGTTAAAATTAGTTTTCAAATTGATCTAATTATTTAAAATCTATTTTATTTGGATAAAGAAACTGTGAGTTAAAGTGAAATACAGAACTCATATAGAGTTATGACAAAATAAAAATAGACACGAAAATATTTTTTAAGTCGATACTGACGGTTGTCACACGGCTTGAACCAATGAACCTTGAAGTGTAAAATTTTGTACTGAGATTCCTTATTGGATCAGAAAATACTAAAAATTTATTATGGGTTAAAATGGGGTAAAGTCCAATTATATGATTGTGTATAGTGATAGATATTATGTACTTTTAATTAACAGAAAACATTTTTAATCCTCTCCTTCTCATATCACGTATAAATTAAGAGTAAAGAGTCAGATGCCGTTATCTAAAGGATAGATAGCTTCGTCATTCACCAACGTGATAAAGTTTAAACTTGCCTCGGCAATCACTGTTTCCTTTATTTATTACATAACTTACAATCAGCTTCTGCTTCAAATATTACAAATAAACATAAATCATCGTATCAAAATCAAGATGATGACGTTACAAAGTTCTTCCCAATTATAATTTACGACCATATATGTTTGTGTAGCACCGCAATCAAAGCTATATGTCATACGCATCCGCCAGGGAAACCGCGGACCCGTCACCTGCAGATATTTGTCAAAACTCATGTATGACAAATTTATATTTCGGTTCTTAGAAACAAATTTTCATAGCAAAATATCCTCTGTGTCTAGGGTAATAAAAGTCATGTTATGTTTCTGGAATTGTTACCGAATTATATTTGAATGTTCCACGAATATTGTACCGATATATATTAGGCTGTCAAATATGGTCACACGCGGCCGCTAGAAACGGTTGGATTTATTGCACAAGTTTAATGCGTAAACACGGTTTCCTTCTGCGAGATAACTTTCAGTACAGGTGAACACTTTGTTGTTTACTATCGTGCGGTAACTTTGGACTTGAATTTGTTTAACAATTTATTTATACTTTTGATCCAATCAAAATACGATACATTATTTGGTGTTGGATCGGAGTTTTCTCACGTGAAACTTACAACAATATGTACTTAACTATTTACTAGCGGAGTTTCCCTTCAGAATTAGATAATGAAGAATGTAGCATACTATGCTGGGTTAGTGAATATTGACACATGAATAATTTAAGAAATTTTTTGACAACTTACAATTAACGATCATTTTAATAACCCATCTGTGCATAATCTAAAATAAGTTAGTAGGTAAAGTAATGATAACTAACACTATACTATGCACTACGACCTTCCTTCCTCACATTGTGAGAGATCCGAGCCCAGCAGTTGGCTAGTTATGGATTGTCATGATGATGATGATGATGCTATTATTACCTTTTGTCAGTCCCTAGGCAACTTATTTAAATATATGTGAAGATAATACTGACAATAACAGTTAATTAGTTTGCTTAAGATCTTATCTTTCAAATTTACTCTTGCTATCTATTAAATAATCATAATATACCGCACGAATCTTCCTTGCCTTTTCTTATCTAGCTTGGATAAAATCTTAGATACAATGATGTCGTTTGCAAAAGCGAAGTCAACGTCTTCCCGCTCCAGTGACGTCTATGAACCGAAACATAAATAAAATGCACCTTCAATCGCAATTGGATCACGTAGCCAGTTCATTTCCCGGAATTCTCATAGCGTTTCGAAGTATCCTTACCGGGAGGCACCTACCTGCACCGGGGAGGGTGTCAGGGTAATTTATGACCTCAGATAACGAGGGCTCGCAGTGGTCTTATCGACTTCCTTTCCTTTTTTCTACGCTCTCTAGTGCCTTTTTTCACTAGCAAATCGACTATTACAAGCAACGTTATCGACCGTAGACAATCGCAATACCGACTCTGAATTGGCGCGATTGTGCGAAATGTTTTTCTTTCTTGTATTCTTGATTCTTTTCACTGTTGTTTTAACTGTCCCAAGAACATTTTCAGATAGATAAAGAAGAATATGTGTAAGGTGTACAGGCTGGGATTATGAGATAAAAACTATGTTTTGTCCTTAAATTTTATTGAAGCAAGACATATCTCACAATCATGTTGACAGGCTTTTGCATTCTTGTGAAAAAAAATACAAAATAAAATGTAATGGTTGGCTACAAAAAAAAGTTAATTTATTCGTATATAATCGGTCTCATATGATTTATTGTATTTAAAATAATATAATTAATACTCATCTCATTTGTCATTACAATATTTATTATAGTGCACATTTGTTTTGTCCATAAAGAAATAAACAAAACGAGTCTATAGTATTCATCTATACAAGTTATTACTTAGTTAGTCGACTATCAATACTTATCATAAAATCATACTTTAAATTAAATTAAATATATTTTACCCAAGTTTCATTTCAGACGACAATAATTTGTCAGCCTTTAATATAAGTCTTATAAGTAAAGGAGGATACATAAAAAGGTCTTTTAGGACAAAGCATCAAAACTTCAAACCTCAAAGGCAAAAATTTAGAGCACCTGGCGAAATACAGTTTACTTTATAGCTGCACAGTAAGGCGCGGCTTAAGGGGTTCAGTGCTCGGGTTACAGTACCTTCTTTTAAAGTAACATCTTTTAATGATAAGTAACAAAATAACTTTACAGATTTAGGAACATAGTACAACATTTACATTTTTTTGATTGACGTCTACATAATTTAATACACGTGTACATATGAAAAACAATCGCGCGTATATGATTTAATATGTCGTTGGGGTTTGCTTGGGGATTTCAGAGTAAGTACTTTCTTTCTTTTATATTTTTCTTGGCTAGCAATGCATCAGTGGGTAGGTAATGCTCGTATCCATGAGATATGGTGCCTATTTACCATCACGTCCAGCTCCTTGCTTGTTGGCTAATTAGACACGACTAAGATTATCAATTTATACATAACTAAATGATAAACGTATGTAAAACTATTTAACCTACTCTTTATTAATAATTTAACCATCAGGTGTAAATAATATGACTCGAATTAGTTTTTTCTAAATTCAAAATTTATTATTAATTGATACTAAAAACTATTTTTTTACTAATAAAAGAGTAGGTTTTTTCATGATGTCATTAAGATAAAATATTTAAACAAAAATAATATTACCTATATTATAGGAGTATGTCTCCTGACTGGTATATAATTCTTATATGATTCGAGTGCAAATTGTGGAGAAATATTTACAACACTAAGGTGCTTAAACACTTTAATTTAGTTAATTTCTTACATAGTATATATCTACCTACATTGTAGTACTTTTTATCGTTTTTTATACCTTAGTTATGTAGTAATATACTTTTGCAACAACACCAATAGATTAATTTACGAATTAAACAGTCGGTTATACAAAAACACGGAAGGCAATGATTTTTTTACGAGCGGTACATTTTTATTAGGAACGCCAATCAGCGCTCGCTGCTGAAGAATGGCCGCCATTTCCTCAACCGTTGCTCGCTTCCGTGCAAACCTTATTGTGACTAACAGCCATTATTTACCTTTAACCACAGCTTGTTCATAGTTTCATAGTTTGTGAAAATTATAGCGTTGATAACATTCGTGAATTTTTGTTTTTTATGAGAGTTGGAATAATAATCGATTTGGGTAATATCTAGACTTAGACACGAAAATGAAGCTTTTTCAGGTTTCGCAATTGAAACTAAAAATAATTTATAAGAAAAAGTGTACACTTCTTTTTGTTTGGATATGTAACTATTATAAACGGGATTTAGTGTTGTCAAATTTATGTTCTTTTTATTGTACTTTAAGTACAAAGAAAAATACAGTTGACGATATACAATTAAAAAAATATATAGTGGTAAGAAAACAATATGCAAATGCAAGGGAAAAGATATTCAATTAGCCCTGTCTTCCCCTATCTTCCCTTACTTGAAGATAATTTCACAATTATCACGTCTATATACGAAACTCCTAATTACTTACTCGTTTGTGTGTCATTGATAAAAAAGCTCACAAT
>DWPA01005355.1:0-11899 GCA_018251375.1 Calpodes ethlius
GTGAGTGAAGTTGGGTTCAGAAAGCGACGAACTATGGAACATGTATCCAAAATTATTGATTTTTGTATTGGAATGTACGTTTTTGGGTGTAAATCTAGTGTTTTTAATGCTGTATGGAGCGTTTTTGGTATTATACCGGTTGAAGAAATTAATATTGGAACAATTTTGATAGTTTTTTGGTGCCACATCTGTTTCATTTCGTCTGCTAAAGGTATGTATTTTTGTATTTTTTCTATGTGTTTCTGTTTTAGATTGTTCGTGTTGGGAACGGAAATGTCTATGAGGTAAGTGGTTTTTGTAGGTTTTAATGTCAATGTTATGTCAGGTCTGTTACTGAGGATAGTTCGGTCGGTAATGATATCTCGGTCCCAGTAAAGTTTTACTGTATTATTTTCTAATACGTTTTTAGGTTTATATTTGTAATAGGGTGTGTATGTGTCTGTCAGTTTATATTTAAGTGCAAGTTGTTGATGAATGTATTTTGCGACGTTGTCGTGGCGGTGTGTGTAGTCTTTGTTGGCAAGTACGTTACAACCACCTGTGATATGATCTATAGATTCCGTGTATCTATGGCACAATCTGCATCTATCTGTTTCTATTGCTTCTTTCAAGATAAATTTGGAATAATTGCGAGTTTTAATTACTTGGTCCTGTATTGCTATCATGAATCCTTCGGTCTCACTAAATATATTTCCGTTTGTAAGCCAGGTGGTTGACGCATTTCTGTCTACGTGGTCTTGTTCCAATTGGTGGGGGTATTTACCGTGCAACGCTTTATTCTTCCAATTATCTATTTTCTGTTCTGCTGTTAATATTTTGGTTTTAGGATCAAATTGTTTGTTATGTAGTTGTAAAGGTGTTCCAGAGTGATTCATGTTTGTTATCGATTTATGTAATGGACTATCGATAGCTTTTCGGATGAAGTAGTTCCGCAAATTTTCTATTTGAGTGTAATGAAGGTTTTTAACATCAATAAATCCTCGACCTCCTAGCTTTCTGTTTAGTGTGAATCTTTGTAAAGCAGAGTGTATGTGATGGATGTTATGTTTATTGCATATCATTCTAGTAAGAGTGTTTAGAGCATTAAGCTCAGTGTCGGACCATTTAACTATTCCGAAAGAATACGTTAAGATGGGTACAGCATACGAATTAACGGCTTTTACTATGTTTCTGGCGGATAGTTGAGTACTGAGTATTTTGTTTAGTCTTTGTTTGTATTTTGTTTTTAATGTGTTTTTTATATCTGTATGATTTAAAGATGTGCTTTGTTGATACCCTAAGTATTTATATGACTCTTTAGGTTCCATACTATCTATTGTTCCACCTTGTAATTCAAGTTCAAATGAATCTGTTTTGTTGTGCTGACCTTTAGTGATACTGTTGATTTTACACTTACTAGTTCCGAAAGTCATTTTTATATTTGTACTAAATGTTTCTGTTAATTTAAGCAGATGGTCTAATTCTTGCTTGCTACTCGCATATAGTTTTATATCATCCATGTATAGAAGATGTGTAAGTTTTATTTTGTTTTTTCTATCTATCGTGTATCCGTAGGGAGTGTTGTTCAAAATTCTGGATAATGGATTTATAGCAAGACAGAACCATAAAGGACTGAAAGAATCACCTTGGAAAATACCACGTGCAATTTTAATGTGTGAGGTACTCAGTGTTTTAGTGTTTGTTCGTAAATTAAGTTGTGTAGTCCACTTAGACATTGCATGTTGTAGAAATTGTATGAGACTATTATCAATTTTATATATTTTCAAGACATGTAGTAGCCAAGAATGGGGTACGCTATCGAAGGCTTTTTGATAATCAATGTATGAGTAGTATAGGTTCCTGCATTTGTGTTTTACTTGATTGTGTATTTCTGCATCGATTATCAGTTGTTCTTTACAACCCATTGAGCCTTTGCTACAGCCTTTCTGTTCCTCTGGTATGATTTTGTTTAGTGATATGTGTGAATTGATTTTATGTGTGATGATGGATGTCAATAGCTTATACAGGGTGGGAAGGCATGTGATGGGTCTATATTTAGCTGGATTTGTTGTATCATTGTCTTTGGGTTTTAGGTAAGTAACTCCTTGAGCAAGAAAAGCAGGCATGTCGTGCGGGTGTTTAATGATATTATTAAGTGTATTTGCTATGTGTATATGTGTCGAAGTAAAATATTTAATCCAGTAATTTTGAATTTTATCTGGTCCTGGTGCTTTCCAATTTAAAGTGTTTTTTATTGCCTGTGTAACATCGTCTTTACCAATACTTATTTGTGGCATAGGTTCAATATTTTCCATATCTCGTTTTTCTATTTCGATCCATGGTATGTGTGTGTTATGTTGTACTGGTTTAGACCATATATTTTCCCAGTATTTTTGGATTTGTGTGATATCTGGTTGTTGTGTAACTGTAATGTTGTCTGAATTGAGTTTTTGGTAAAATACCTTTTGGTTGTTTCTAAACAAAATATTATCTGATTTTCTTTGGTTACTTTTCTTATATCTACTTAACCTTTTAGCTTGTGCTTGTAGTTTCTGTTTATTTGTATCTAGTAGATCTACGATTTCTTGCCTACTTTTGTTGCCGATGTCTAACTTGTTTTGTTTTTTCTGTGTAAGATTGCCATTCAGGTACTGTGTAAGCTGTCCTATTTCTTTCCTTAGTAATGTTATCTTTTGTTCTATTCGTCTCTGCCACTGTGGTACTTTTCTTTTCTCTGTTTTATCATTTGACGCAAGGGAAGTTTGGTTTACATGTTTTTTCGATTCTTTAGTATGAAATATGGCTACTGTCTTTGCTGCACAATATATAGTATCGTGAACTTCTTCTAATGTAATGATGTCTTTATTTTTAAAGTATTCGTTAATTATTTTGTTAATCGTGTTAATTGTTTTTATCACCTGGCGTGTTGATTGTAATTTAGGAATTGTGGGTCTAAGGGTCGGATCCGTGTCTGTGTATTTAATCAACATTTCAGTAAAGACGTTTTCAATTTGTTCGTAGTCGATCGATCTTACTGATGTAATTATTGACTCATTTCCTGTATGTGTATGTGTCTGTATGTGTTCAGTAGATTCTAACGGTCTACTTTCTGGGGTTGATGTAGTTGTTTGAAGTTCACGGATCTGACTGTGTATGTGTTGTGTAGTGTGCGTGTCTTGTGTATTTGGTTGTTGATTGCTATGTGCAAACGTGTCTGAGGTCTCTTCTTCTATAGTAATATTGTTGTTGTTGGTGGACGTTAACGTTTGTGAAATGGAGTGTTTTATGCAGTCTCGTTCATTAGCTGGTATTCTGTTGTTTCTATGTATGACTCTAATTTGATCTGATAGACGCTGTTCTGAAATATGACTCAATTCTGGAAATTGATCTTTGAATTTTTGGTGTAACAATGGTCTCCAGGCGGTCATATCAGTTTCACACAACGTTACGGCGTAGTAGCAACGGAGGAGCTCTGTGTTAATTTCCTTAGTCCATTTCATCCGTTGTCTACTTTTTCCAGCTAGGGTGGTTGCAGGAAGCATCGCCTGCAAAACACTTCTTGCTGGTGTGTTATTATTGAGAAGTGATGATTATTTACTATTATTATGTACTTACCTATAATTTTAGATTTTTAAGGGGTTTTTAGACATTTGTGAGCTGTTAGATTGTTTATGTCAGTAATTGTTTATAATTAGTGTAATTGGTTAAGGTCGTAATAATTATTATAAAAATAAGTAAATTTATAATTAATAAATAAATTTTTAAGTGACGGATTGATAATGATAGCTATCTTGCAGTGCCACTATATACAGAGTAACACTGTAGGATGGACTGTCATCATAATCACCATTGATGGGTACAAACCATAGTCCATTACGCTGGCCAAATGCGGATTGGTAGACTTCACATACCTTCGAGAACATTATGAAGAACTCCTAGGTTCCTCACTATGTTTTCCTTCACCGAAGCAAGTGATAATTAACTTGTAACAGGCACATAACTTTTTGAAAATTTGAAATACGTGCAGGATTCGAATTCATGCCCCCACGTTCGGAGAACCAACGTTCCAACCACTAGGCTATCACTGCTTTTAAGCGTAGGAGGGACTGTATTAAGTCAGTAAGTCCTGTTAATATTAGGTACTAAGAGGAATATTAGTTAATAAAGAAGAGTTTAGTAAGAGAACTGCGGCAGTTAGGAATGTTAGTGTAGGTTAGTCATGTTAGTAAATATTAGTAATCGTTAGTATTGGAGACTGTTTATAATATGAGAATTTCATTGCAAGTATCCTAGACTGGAGATAGCTCACGTTTGTCCTCACTATGTCACAATCGTCAGTCTTTATTTCACATAACTAATTTATATATTAATACGTGAAGCAAAAACTTTAGGCCTCTTTTTACGACAATTGCGCGGACGGAAATGTATGAAATTTGGCACACTTATAGTTTATATTTAGGGAAGTGCAGAACGCTAACTATTTTCAATAACAGCGCTTATAAAGTACATTAAATCAATAAATATAATTACGCACACTACCATGCATTTCACACATACATGGATAATAAGACACGTATACTTTTTGTTTATTGTCAATCTGAAGAGTTTAAAAGATTAAATACTGTCAATGTGAACTAATCCTTTGAGTTTACGAATTATGGTTGAATTTCGAGCGCAGAACGAGTCTCTAGTATTTATTAACAAGCTTGATTGATGCTTGCCGAATCTACAATATATTATCTGAACTATAGTTTTCCAAATATATAATTTAATTATTGATACAACTAATCATCGATAACTAGTTTTGTATATTCAATTAAATTGTAATCAGTTTCAAGAGAAGAGGGAGTAGTACGGCCGTAAAGTGACATATAGAAAACATAGAATGAGCGAATATAGTAACGGATAAAATACAGTACTTCATATACTTGCAATGCGTTTAACCGCTGAATGATAAACTCAGTAGTGGGAAAGGCGACATATAGATCTGGTTAATAATGCTACTAAAGTTTGAGATGCCATGAAAAAGTAAAGTTTGAGACAATATTTTGTTTTAAAAATCATCTTACGGACGACGCGAGAATCGTGTCACCTCACAGAATATAAAGAACTGATATTTAAACAATTTATAATTGTAAAATTCAAATTTGGAACCATAAATTGTTTGTATAATTTTTGCAGTGTAATTTTTAAAAAGTTTTAATCTAAGTAGCGCGAAACTACGATGTGATAAATTAAATATTCAACGTATAATTCTGAAATTTAAATTTAGTACTATAAATTCTTTAAAAAAAGATGTATAACATATTATAAGTATGAAAACGTAAGGAGCCTCAATTTAATGACTATAGAATAGAATATGCGTGTGTGGTATGAACACAAAACAAACATCCATAACCCAAGAATAAACTTCAAAATTACGTACTTAACTGTCTGTCCCAGTCGAGAATCGAACGAAGAACTCCGCGCTTTGCAGGTAAGGTCATTACTACTAGCTAGGCTACGCGGTCAGCAATTTAGTTGTCTGGGTATTAAAAACATATCGTTGAATTATTCTTTTAAATAAATAAATAAGACTTTAATATAAAACTTAGTAAGTAAGCCGTTTAAAACGCTAAATGGTTATATAAACCTAACTCAAACTACACGTTCTAGAAGATTCGTTGCGCAATCCTAATTCAATTAGAGGCTTATTGTTTCATCCGTACAGACTTATATAATATATAACTACGTGGACGATGTTAAGCAATGTATAATATTAAACTATTTATTCATTTCTAATTTTACAAACGAATATGTATATGTAACCGAATTTGCTGAATAAGATAACTAATTAATGGGAAAGGCGACATGAAGCATTAAGTAAATAGTGCTACTGAAGTTTACGACATTATAAAAAAACTAAAGTTTGTTACTAAAGATTGAGATAATATTTTGTTTTAAAATTCTCACTGACGACGTGAGAATTGAGCCACGTCACAGTACATACTGGTATTTAAAATAAATATAATTCTAAATTTAAAATTTGTAATCATAATGTTAGCTGATTTTTTTTATGAAAATATAGTTACTCGTACGTCATTTTATAAAGCTCATATTGGATTAGTAAATTGTGTTCTATATTTGAATTGATTTTCATCAGTCAACTAGTTAATTGTGTAATAATTTAATCCACTTTACGTATTACGTTTAATAAACTGGTACGCGTTTAAAAACTTATTATGATCATCAAATTAAATATACCAGAATGCCTTCCAGTTTTTATTTGTTCCAATCTTACTCCACACGTTCCATTTTGCGCTTTTTGCACATAACTGTACACATAACAGTACCACTGCTGCGCTCGGGTCTCCTCTTATGATGTGTGGGGTAAAGGCTATACTCCACCACGTTGGTCAAGTGCGGTGAGAACATTACGGAGAACTCACAGATTTGTACGTTTCCTGACGATGTTATCCTTTACCGAAACCAGTGATAATTAATTTGTAATACACATAACTTTTTACTCAACATTAGAGAAGCATGCAGGATTTGAACTCACAACCCCACGTTCGGATAGCCAACATTCGAACCACTAGGCTATCATCTGAAGCCTAGAAACATTATATTTGTTGGCTGAAAGTAGAGGCACAGATCACAATCATATGGCGGCATGGCGCAATGCCAACGCAAGGTACTCAGCGCGTTCTGTAATGCAACGTTCGTCATAAGCACTGCAGTCTTACGTAACCAGCTGTCAGAAAACTGTTTACAAAATGACTGCGAACAATTAGTTGTCTGTGCAGGATACAGATGTCACCTTTTTTGTTACTGTAGGATATTTTCTCGGAAATGGACCTTACTTGGGCAGGCTTTACTCCTTCATGCAAAGGCACTTGTATCGTCTGCCCAATAAAACACTACAATATCGGCTACAACAAAGGCTAGTCTTCACAGATAATATTATAGCCGTATCAACTAACACTGGTTTCTCTAGGTACCCTCAATTCTCTGCAGTAAGATTTGGAGCCATAAATTTAAATGGGCAAATTCTGAAATCTGTTTAGCAGGATAGTATAAGTTTATTTTTAAATTAAAAACCTCCAAAGAAAAAGACCTGGAACATCTGATTTATAATGGTTACAGTTGCCCATCAAATAAGGGTACTATCGCGTTTCTGGTCAAGAAAGTCATGAACTTGTTTATTTTGATCTTAATCCGTATCAGAGTCGACATCAAGTCCTCTATTTACATTTTAATGCATATAGATAGCCCAAGAAATAAACCCCTAGTTTAGCCTTTAGAGCTATTGAAATTTTACGCCGTAAAATGACATGATCACTCGTTTCTCTGAGTGATTTGCCCTTCAGGCAAATGATGACTTCGTTGTAATATAATATGGTTTATATTTCATTAGACAGTTTCAAAATCAAACGTCATTTCTACATACTATTGGCGAGACGTTCGAATGGACTATTTTTCGCGGTAATTTTAAATGAGGTTTGTAAATGCATGAAGCAAGTAATTTGTTGTCTTTGGTCTAACAACAATACATATTAAAATGCATACGGTCAAAGTAAAGATAATACCTCAACCCATAAATAACGATTATCCCAAATCATGCAAATAAGGAGGTTCCCTTTAAATAAATCAGAATTTGGGACATCTTAATATTTTACTCAATTTGATTTGGTTCGCCATGGGTACAATTAGATTATAAATTGTATAGATCCCTGTTGAAGTTTAATTTGGACTTTTATTATGAATTTGTTTAACAGTACTGTGTTATATTGGTAGGGCAATAGTAATGTTTTAATCGTTTTTTATCAATTATTTAGCGAAACAGACTAGCGTGTAATATATCACACATATACTTAGTTACATTAAAAAAAAAAGAATTACATTGATAATATTGAAAAAAACTAAATATCTACCAGTGTTCATATTGATTGCAAATTGGCGGTTTTCATACAAATTTCATCCCCTATTTTACACCGTTAGCAATAATAAATGTTACTCGGAGTTCTTAATGCAGCATTGCAACTGCCTATCGTACGAACTTAAAAATAATCATTTGTATTAAAGTATACTTTAGTACTTAAGAGTCCGGGATTCGGAATTTGAAATTATGTATATCAGAAATTAATAAACAACTACTATAAGAACTTTTTTTTTTTTTGAAATACTAAAGTTCAAACTTTTATTTATTACATTGTTCCTTAAACTTATTTCAATTAGTTTCAACAATATCAGAAAAAATATTAATATAATATCTAAATTTTATTATAATACCAATGACATTTCCTTTTTAAATACTTTTGTAACTGAAATCCTTTAAATTTTTTTGTGTTTATAAGGCCACATTATTGGTGAACATCGATACAAGCATTATATATTAGTAAAATAACGCTTTAATACTAACCATGGTATTCAAAACTGTTACAAATACCATTCTTGGCACAGAAAATGCATGGTAAATCATTTTTTAACAAACTGCAAACTCTACTAAACAAACTGGAAAATCATCACAAATAAATATAAAACATCTATATTCACCATTGCAATAATACACTATATTGATATTTCATAAACAATTGAAATTCCCAATCACATGAACGTAAATCAGTTTTTCACGTCGCAGAAGCTAGAGAAAAATATTTTGTATCGGCCACATGAGTCAAGGTTGCTGTAAGGTAGGAGCATGAAGCATAGCACTCGTAGTCATAACGCGAGCGGGGTCTGACGTGCGCAGCCGGTATTTAATTAGCTGAAAGAAACTTATTTTCAACGACACGAGTCATCGAAGGCTCGGTATCGCGCGTTATCACCTCTGATAACTCGTAACCTGAATGTATATCAGTGCATTGTGAATCGCTACAAGGAGGACGTTAGACTCGTTCGTGTGTTTCAAACATGGCACAGAATAACCTGGATGTAGGCATGCGCTGCATCAAGTACATGCTTCTGTGTGTAACTGCAATTTTCGTGGTGAGTTTCTGTGATTTTTTAATCTGTATTTATTGTATGTCGACGTGGCTTATCAATGCTATGGAATTGATAACGTATTATTATCGACTGTACAAGGCTTTATGTAAAGCGAATATGGTTTTATTGACGCTCTTAACTAGCTCAAGTGCTATGACGTATGGAAACCATAGCATTGTCTGTCTATACCGTATAAATATATCGATTCTACCGCGTCTGTTGTTGTATAAGTTTCTTGTATATTACGTAATGAAAATTTAATGCGGTATTGCAAAATGAAAATGGTTTTGAGTATCTTTTTTCTGTAATATATTATTAACAAACACCATAAATAACCACGTAATTGTTCCGCAATAATCAGCAATTTTCTTAAAAATAATAAATAAACGTCGATAAACCGGTTAATTGACTGCAGCGTCACACGTCAATACATTCACAGCCATATATAGGTATATACTTTGCCTAATAATGTCTAAAAATAGCCTCGAAAATAACCGCATTCTTAAGTGTAGCTGTAATCATACCTGAAACAAATATGTCTCCCTGTTATCAGGCGTTTTATACATTTTTTATTTGGAAACTATATATCTCAACCTTTCCTGATGATTCACTCAATCAAAAATATAGACTATCAAAAGAGTTATTTTCTTGAAATTATCGCAATCACAAATTATTCTATGACGATAAGGAAAACGGCACAAAAACTAAATAGTGAGCGAATGACGATATTACTGAGTAATAAATTAAGGAAAATATATGGATAAACTTAATGAAATCGGATTTGTTGTAAATTATAAATTTAAATAACAAACGTAATAATAATTAATTTCGTAAAGAGACACATACATACGTATATATACATTTTAGTAAATTTGCGACATAATGACACACATACGTTGAAGGAAAACCAGTTCCAGTTATAAATTATGTTAAATTAAATATACACTTATTTCATTCGACTCTTTATCAGTATTTAAAACACTCATGTCAAGTGTTGTATACCGATATTTCAACAATAGCTTTCCTCAATCAATAATAAGCTATTACGTTAATTGTACTTTCAAGTAATATTTTCCAGGAGGGAATAATACTAAGGCCTCGTATCATCACGAAAGGGGTTAACGGAGCATGACCCATTACGCTCCACCGCGGGGCGTTCGTACACATGCCATATTTTGTCTGTGGTATGGATTGTAACGCGGTCGCGATGAAAATGTACCGACATTTTGACTTTTTTTTCCTACTCAGCTAAACACGGCTGCACTTCGCTGTGCCAATTGTTACCATGGCAACGAAAGTAGTAGCAAAGTAAGGTAATACTTTATTCCTCTGATATTAATATAAAACTATTTTTTTTTATATTATCTCGTATAAAAATTTATTTAACCAATTACTTCTGAGTTTTTAGTCAGAAATATAGGGATAGACGTTGAATTGTTGTATGTAGTTATATACATATTAGTAATACTTTGCTTTGATAAACATGATCTGTAAATCCAAATTCTACACACTACACCACCACTGTGGCTTGTCCGCGCAATGTTCCTTTTGCCTTTAGTGAGAAGACATTAAGACCAGCTTAAGTTACTCTTACCGTCTTGAACTTAATCAAAGAAAATAAACTAGAAAAAAATACTTCTTTTAGATTTTAGGGTAACTAAAATCTATTTTCAATTATTTGGAACAGAAAGCAGCTGCCTCTAACATTAGGTACATAGTAACGAAATCGTTTTGTTGTGTAGTATGGTGCACTACGATCAATGATGATGTAGCCTCAAGGAGGAATGGATCAGTTTTCAAATAGTATTCTTAAGATCTACATGTATGATAAATTACGTATAAATGACGCATGTCGAATTTATTATGATTTGTTTCAAAAAGGAAAACGCGGAGGAAACTCAATTATTAGGTATAAATATCTTATATAAGATGAAAAAGTGGGAGTTCTGTGTAAAGAGTCTGTAACTTCGTTTTACATACTAATATAATCGTACCCAGCCGTGGTATAGTGAGTTTGATGAAAGTAATCAAACTTGAATAAGTCTTAGTTTCGCTAGAAAGAGTATTTGTAGAGTCAGGAAAAACCGTATTTTACACCGGAGCCAAAAAACTATTTCGAACATTCATAACTCGTGATCTTATAAAGTTAGGATGTTCAAAATTGGAACGATTGTGCACAATTTCAAGCATTATTCAATTATTTTTTTATTAAATAATTTTCCTTTATACAACAGTACGGTAATAACACAAAACAGCACATTTTTGAGATACATATATACTTTCCACCGTCAATTTGAATTTCGTATTGTGAAACCGGATACATTGGCATAGATAACACGAATACCGGTATTAGTCATAAAGATATAGAGTAATGTAAAGTGTTCCGTGCTTAGAAAGGTTTTAAAAAAAAACAGTTATTATTTTCCACGAATACAACTATATTTAAAAACTATTATTTAGCTTCCAATGTTTGCTAGTTTGATAGCACGTTTGGATCAAATATTGCAAGCTGAATTACAAATTCTTCTTATCTTATGAAGTTGAAATTTGACACACTGCTTTAGTTCCCATGACAATACATCTTTATGATAAGTGTTACCTGACACTTCGCTTAAGAATGGCTCCAGACGTGTCAGCTCTTCAATTGTGAACAAAACAGTTACTACATTTTTGCAGCATAAAAGGGTGTTTTAGTTTTTTATTGACCTTTATGTACATACATTCATCTGTCTAAAATTTTTAAAATAATATCTTATTCTCTATACGAAATTTAAAATAATCCTCTTAGATATCGGCCTGTCTATCAATACTACAAATGTAACAAAGAAGAAATTGTTATTAAAATAGTAATAAAAACGATACAAGCATATATACATAAATAGATACTATATTACTGTGGAAATAGTGATTTTAATAAATTGTTTCCTAGGTACCAATCTGTCAAGCGGACATGTAA
>DWPA01005356.1:0-11898 GCA_018251375.1 Calpodes ethlius
TTATACCGATACAAGAATAAATTAAAATCAAATATTTACTGGATCTTCTTGGCATTAAAATCAACGAATTGTATAAGAGTTTGCTTCCTTTTAAAATTATGGTAATGAGTCATCGCCGCCCAAAGACCCTGGTAGCAGCATATAAATTGACGATACTCTTCTATGAAAAAGTTACAGTTTTCCAGGCTTTTCTTCTAGTAAAGTCAAGTGTGCTATATCTGTAAATGATCGCAAGTGTAAAATAGTTTGAGCACCGCTGTCACCGACGATCTATTTAGTACTGCGCTAAGTGATTCAACCTTGAGGTACAATTCCCGGTTCTCGATACAATATAATACTGCACTATTTGTGGGGCAGAGGTGGCTTTGCGATGACGCTCATGCGTTGATCGTGGTATTAGTATCAATCATAAAAGCAAACGTATCTGGTGTTGTATGGTTACGATAACCGAACGTTTATTTTTTAAGCTGAAAATCAAACGAATTTACTTAATTGTAAGATAGTACCTCTCCCCTTTACATGTTATCTCACAATTAGAGAACTGACAATGAACCCAGCCTACTTCTAGAAGGATCTGACGCTCAATTCGCTGTTCTTTATTGCAATTCGAACAGTAGTACTTTTAGATGGTAAGACAAATGATTTGCCTGTAAAGGTACTACCGTCTCACCTATTTCTGCCGTGTTATAATTGGTTGATAGCAATTTTGTCCGGTCTGAAGGGTGATCTAGGTTTTTGGTTATAGTTATACAAGAGGCCGTCATCTGTTAGTGTCGATTACCTACTAACTGAATGTTTACTTATACTTCTTAAAAGAAGTTACCTATATTAACAGTTCTATGTCCTCTGTCAATGTGTTCCTGTTACTAACGAATAATATCAATTTGATATTTTTATTAATGCCTAATACTAACAGTCTTACTAGCTACAGTCCTACCCTTACTAGCTACCCTCCTACAGTTGTCAAAAAAAAATGTATACGAGAATTTGCACTTAAAAATCCGCGTATGTATGTGCACGTATGTATATAGGTATACTTCTTTGGCGTTTATCATAATTTACTTTTCACGTGTCGAATTCTACGAATAACAATTCAAAATTGTTGAAATTTTCAATAAATAATTCAAACAATTGAAGACGTCAATTGTCGAGCGACGAGGTTCAAATCCTTCACAATTATGTAATTTTGCTCCAATCAACATAATCATCCATGACCAGTAGACGAGCGAACACGCAACCATGGCCGGCATTGACCCAAAAATTTACAATTACTTGCAGCTTAAGGTACTGCTTACAGAACTAGGTCTGTTGTTTAATACAGTTAAAATGTAATTTAAATTTAAAGCACACCTTAATTTGGAAGTAGTTTTTATATCTTAGTGGTTTGAAGGTTGGTCTCCCGGGGAATGATTCCGAATCCTGCATACAGTTCTAAACTTCAGAAAATTATATGTGTATTATTATTATATAATTCACTTGCTTCAATGAAGAGAACCTTATAACGTAACCTACATACTTAGGAGTACTCTATTGTTCCAAATTTAAAATTGTAGTGATTGGTGAGTTATGAATTAATGTAATAATTACAAATATGAATTATATTTCACTAATCGTAATGTCTGTTACATTACGATACGCAAAGAAATTATGAATTCATTTACATAAATGTAATGATTACAAATATGAATTATGTCTCACTCGTTTTTATCTAACTATCCAAGAAATTATGAATTTTAAAATATTACATTTACAAATATGTGTTTTGAATTACTTTACATAAATTAATAATATTTACAGATATGAATCACAATTCATATTTGTGTGAAACACATTTCATTAATTGTAATCTTAACTATCCACGTATGAATTATTTAAAAAATAATCTTACGATTCATAAATCAACTTTATCTTGTAAGATTTTATAACGTAGATGTTATCGAGATTCGTGTTATAACAATAAAACCAATTACTTCGTTCCCGCTAATTGACATAGTTTAAACGTGAAATATTTTCGTAGGAGCCACCGCGCACGGCAGAATGTAATTACTTTAATGAGATTTGGTTATAAAATTATCGCTCGGTGGGGTGGCTTTCCGTTTGACCGTTCTGTGTATTACGATCTATTGATTTTATTTTGAGTCAATTCCTGAGGGCACCTGGACCGTGAGCATCCTCTTCGATAATTTATACTAACTTCATAAGATAAAGTTTCTAAGTTTGAATGTGAGAGGTAATAATCGATAATATTCATTCGATTTTTAAGTTCGTTACCAGAAGAATGTTCCATTGTCACTGAATAACAATTTTTTTAATCTTAGTTGCAAGCGTGTGATGCGAGGCGAGTTTACTAGGTTGAAAAAATACAATAAGGAACAAAATAGAATAAAGCACAGTGAATTTCGAAGACAGTTACATCTTTTGCATCCTTTTGTATCTAGCTATAACTTAATTGTATCCGAAAATTATCTTTTTAATTTATAGTTGAAATCCTTTTCTTTATCTTTAACGTCAATATTACAATATATTAGTGTTAGTTTCTTTTTCGAATACGATATCACAATAGCAAAGTTTTTCAGACATTGCAAATTCGTTAAAAAATAATAATATAATTTTAGTGGGCACAAATTATACCTTATATATATTATACTCATTCGCCAAACAAACATTCGATCGTCAAAGTACAACATGTTTGCGATACGATAACAAACATGGATTCGCACATGTTGTCTGTTTGTGTTAGTACGACGTGACATCACTTCGGTGCGCAGTTTTCGTACAGGCACTGACATTTTATTAAAATACGTGCTTAAATTATCCTCTTAGGCTTAAATTGTATTCAATATTGTGTAGTACAAAGTAGCCACTTGAATACAGATTGCGTTTAAATAATATTAAATATTATGTTCAGTATATTTTTTGCGGTTGGCTTAAGTTTTTTTTAGCAATTCCTAAGGTAAGGATCGATTCGAATGGAAATAATTTTACATTTATAGTCTTGTTTTTCAATTATACAGTTTTGTGTGTACGTGTGTATATGTATGTGTGAAACAATTTCTGTTGTGGGTATCATATGAAGTTTAATTGCTTCGAAGAATGAAAAAAAAAAATTTAAGCGTTGAATTTTCTCATTCGCTTCACGTCAGATAATGATTTCCTAGATGGATTTATTATTTTAATACTGTTAAAACTTTGACACAAAACATTCTTCTGTTTTTAGTTTTCGAAATAAAGATCACTTAGGAGTGAAAAAATAAATAAGTACTGATATTTCAACACATGCCTCATATTTTTAATAATGTCGTGGTGCAAGATTATTAATAACGAAGCACTTAAAATAGAAATGAATAAAAATGGATACTTGTTTTTGCCGCTTAAAAATACATACGTTGTTGTTTACTTTACTATACACGAGGAAGCTTAAATTGTTCTTACGGTCAGCACCGACAGACGGAATAGCGGCAAAGAACTGTTCAGGCGCGCCTTGATTCTTTGAAAAGTAAGAGTAACCGTGCAGCTCCGTGCGCCATTTCGCCGCCCTTCTAACTGCCTGCGATTGTTTAATCTTGTTTTACCACTTGTACGAAAGCACTTTAGATTTAATTCTGTACACCATGTAATGATTGGTTTATTATGTTAAGCAAATGCTGTTTTTCTATATTTTAAGTAACTATTTGACAAACTACAACTGACATTCGATAACTATTGACGACCCTTTAGTTAAACTGGTAGAGATTTCTACTTGCGACTGTTTATGGTTTTAAAACTTAAATAAAATCACGTTTCATAATTATCTTATTTAAACCGTTTAAACAGTTACATCTAGATTTTAGCTTCTTAGCTGTTTAGTAAACTAGGACATGGTTGGGAGTCGTGACGGCTCGCGTGTACCTAACGTGATAATGCCTTTTATGGTTGAGTAATTTGTAATCATTAATGTAGGACGTGTTCGATTCCCGGCCGATGTAAATCACGATTGTTGAGGTAATGCGATTGTGTCCAGATACTAAACACGTTATGTAAGTGTTTGAGGATGGATTTTGCGTCTGATGGTCAGTATTGAATGGTGTGATAATTTTGTTTAGTGCAGAGACGTATATAACCCAAATTATATGAGTTGGTGCTACCATTGTTTGTTTCTTGGTCTGCAACATGTAGGTAACACAACTACTATTGCTAATGTCTATGGGTTATGGCGATCGCTTATTTTCAAGCCATTCTGCTGGTCTCTCTGTTTGGGTTATAAAAAAAATTAAATCAGACAATTGTCGGGAGCGGCCGGGAATAGAACCAGGGACGTTTAGAGCAGCATGTATCGTCCTAAACTTAAGTATTGTTTTAAAAAACAAGTTAATAATTAGTGAGCCAAAATTTTGTTTTTATAGTATTAGTAATGGTGAAATAAAATATTGCTTCAAGACACACCTTTGAAAACATTATGGAGAAATCTCAGGTGTGCAGGTGTTCTCACGATGTTTTCCTTCACCGAAACAAGTGAAAATCAACTTGTAATACGCACATATTGAAGTTCCGCGCAGGATTTAAACTCACGCCCTCGCGTTCGGGAAACCAATGCTCGAACCACTAGGTTATCACTGGCTATCTGGTGCTATAACTGGCCTTAAAATGATACTTTATTGTTTTGTTAATGGCGTTAATGTTACAAAAGGAGACAGCGGAAGGTTGAGTGAGCTCGATCGGGAAGCGATGACCGGCGACGCCCGGGGTTAATGTCGTGAACTTGAATCCGGGACAATAGGCGAGGATTGTCGTGACATCCACACGACAACGGTCAAGTCGTGCCGGATTTTACATATTTTAAACACACAACTGATATAATACGTTAAGCAAATGACTTTATATACTTTAATACCTTTAATACAGAATTAACATTTTGTAGATTATTTTGTGTTTTTTTATTAGTTACAATTTTGTGATCAAATAATAACGCAGATTTCAAAACGTATACAGTAGTTACTACACGTATCTTTTAAACAATGAACTGAAAATAGTGAATAGATAACCATATATATATTATTTAAAAGTAGTGACAGAAAGTTTAAAGTAAAAAAAAGTTTAAAGTAAAAAACATATGTAAAATCGATTTTAATAATACTTTTCAATTAATTCGGATAGACTGTCAAGATGGCGAAGATATTCAAATAGACTTGAATTTTCGACGTATTCTTGAGTCTTTTAATGACTTCCACCTGGGCATAGCATTTGTTTGATGGATTGCATTGTTGTTATTTATTAAAGGAACTGTATCACTGCGACATGTTAGTAAAATTTTGCCATAACATCGAGCAATGTTGATATCGTAAATTTTTAGACAATCTGAATATCATAACTCGCCTAACGATAGCAGCATGCACCACGCTCTTTGTTTACTAACATAGAACGTGAGTAAACCCGTAATGACGAGATCTCGGCAACTCGCCAATAGAAGGCGCTTCTGCCAAAAATAGAATGTCGCTGGGCAACAGAGCACTAAACAAGAGTTATGGTCTCTGCGGTGGGCATTTCCGATCTTCCGTTTTAGGTTGTCACAAACTGCGCATGCACAGCGCTGTATGCGTATTCATAAATTTTAAACGTGGAACAACGTTAATTTGAACAATATGGAGGCTCGTTTTGTGATATTTGTGATCCTGCGCAACGTGCGTGCGATAGTTATCTTTTTTTTTATGATTCGATACCTAAATACCTGTAGTCTTTATAATTTCGTCAAGTCTGTCTGTTGCACTGTATTATGATTTATGAGCTTTAATCATTTACAATATTATACCAATAAAAATACAAACCATCTTTAGTATGGAAACACTAATACAGTGTAGCTATCATTTGACCTTTCTTTTTCGTTGGTATGAATTAATTCTTTTTATCGAACAGTTCACAGCAGTCCTTTTATGTAATTAGTAATAATACTTCTTAAAGAATATTCAACATCTTATATAAGTTCGTCTTCGACAGGTCGACTTGTTCTGTAGAAGATGTAAGAACACCTTAACATAAATATAATTATAAATGTAAAGATAACGGTATTCAATGACATCAGACGCTAAATATTGAACTTGCAACTAAAACTCTTAATAAAAAACTTAATTCTTTTTAGCCTGCGATTTTCTTCCGAAGATTGACAATAATCGCGGTAATTTCAACATACATTTCAAGAGTCTGCAAACATATATTGACAATATAATAATATTAGTGGCAGCCAATGCGATCTGAGACGATTAATTTTATAAGAGCAGCCAACAAGTAAACACTGTCCTGAGGGTAAGTGGTCACCACTACACCAGACAACAGTTCTTTATAGTATCTGTAATCGAAATACGTTGAAACATGTCACAGATAATGAAAGAACACATTCTATTATTAAATTATAATAATTTATGTCGTAGCCAACTTTTTATAATTAGATTAGTCTGTGAACGACCCCAATGCTCTTTCATTTTCGAATGAACACTTCAATCTGTGGAATAGCGTGCATCGAATCCTGCAGCTTTTAATTTGGTCGCGTTAAAAGAGGAATAAACTTGGAAAGCTACTATTTATAAACTTTCTGATAGGGCTGCGATGTATCGGCTCTTGTGCTGTTTTATTATCGTGGGTGGAATGCGAGTAGGAAATAAACAAACAGGCTACTTAATTTTTGTTAAGTTTACAGATCATTGGTTTGTTTATTTAGCTAAAAGAAATGTCTGGGGCAAATGCTATTAAATCCAACTACAAGTTACGCAAAAAGTACTCTTGCTTTAAGGTATTTTTAAGTTTTAAGGTAAAGTTGATTTTTCTTTGAAGATTTTATATAGGATGTTTAAAATTTAACCGCAAAACCATTATTTAATTTATTAATAATTAAATTGTGATATTTAATTTAATGATATTAACGCATTATTTGTGTGATGTTTCACGTTACAAATTTATCCCGATAAGATCATGTATTAAATCAAAACAAACAAATTTAGTTATTAGATAATTAAATTTAACACATAAATGTAAGAAATACCTAATTTATTTAAATTACAAAAATAATATTTTAACTAAATTCACACAAAAGATATAAACTTTGACTTTATATCTTAACGTTTATCAAATTATGCTACACAATAGTAATACGCATGAGAATCATGTTGTGCATGATTCTAATAATAATCAGGTTGTCTCTAAGCGCCAATTTGCCAGTATCGCCAGCCCTGGCGTGACTAATCGCACGTCAGTCGGCGCGTGCAGCGACTCCTCGTTACGTCTCGAGGAGCTGCGACTCGTTCCGCGTTATAAATGAAATAATATTAATAACGCTTCAAAGTAACCGTCACACAAATGCAGCGCCTGCAATATGCCATCACACTTCGTATTGCGTTTTGTGTTTTTAGGGCAAACGGTTCTGCTTTGTGCCACTTTGATTTCGTTTAAGTATTTTCCGATTTCTGTACACAACCCAATATAAGCTAAGTCTGGTGTTTGTGTACTGGCTTCGACTCATTGATAGTTAATTTTTGAACGCAGGCGGGTGTCTACTAATATAAAAAGGAGGCGACAGTAGATACCTATACTATACTTAACTGCATTGAGTTAGTCCTTTAATTAAAGGTTTCCTTATTAGAATTTTTTTTCCACCGTGGTATACAATAAAAGAGGTAGGTATCAAAAGATTATTTTAAGTAATAGTACTTTCATACCATACTAATCGTTATTTGTCAAAAGTCGTCTAATTAGGAGGACTTATTTGTAAGATTACAAATAAATTCACTCAATCCAAAATTGAAGACTTGATTTAATTAAATGGAAAGCAAAATGTCAGAATACAATGAAATTTGAAACGACTTTCAACTTTGTATTGTCAAAAGGCGAGTTAGTTTAAGAGACATCTATGTAGTAAAACGAGAACAAGAATCATAAGCACTTTCACCAATCTTGAAATAGTTCCAAACTGTGCCGTAAGATGCCGCTACATACGTAACTTACATAATAGAATATGACCTACACAACTGTAGCTTATAAAAGGTATTGTACTCAAATCTAATTAGATAAAATAAACAATTAAATTTACATACCTATTTGCAGCTAACGTCGTCATTTCGACGTTATTTCCGCACGCTGTTATAATTTCATCGCAGCTGCTGCCACCTGTTATTCGTTGGACGGAACTTAACGCAACGTCTTCACTAGAGCTTTTGCCGATGTTCGGACCATTGCCGGTAGGTGGCGTTATTCGTTGCTTAATTGCTTGTTTATGTCTGCTTAGCGCGAAAAATAATGCTAAAACGGCTTTTAGTTTTGCGTCTCGAATGTCTACGGCGGTCACTTGTTCCAAGCCTTGGACTTTTTGTGCGTGGAGGAAATCCAAACAGCACTGGACGTTTTCCAACTGAAAAAAAAAAGAAAAAAATCACGATATTTTTTACGATAATAATAACAATAGTAAAAATACAGAAGGCAGGTAGTGCAATATTTGAACAAGTTAATTCATATAGATTAAAAATCATAACAATAGGTAGTATTCTCCTCACATACTTAAAATATCTAAATGTTATCCAAACGTTTATTAGACCTTAATAAACGCTAGTATTATAATAAATGGTTGCGTGGTCTACTATAAACTGTAGGTATCTTAAGAGTTTATTTTTAGATAATGCCTGTGGTATTATTGATGTCCATGGGAAACGGTTACCATTAACCACCAGACGGCTAGACAGTTTGTTAGCCGGCTATGAATATAAAAAAAAGCACTAATTAGATGTCAACGCATTAATTAAGCAGTCTATCGCAGGACAAGAGTTTCTCTGCTTAATTAAAGAGGCTTTAAAACAAGGTATTGAGCTGATCTATTTAAGATTGGTGGAGGGTTAGGAAGTATAGATTACTTATAATTATCAATAGTTATATTCTAAAGAGAGAGTTAGAATTCTGTGAGTTTTAAGTCAATAATTTTAGGAATGGTATCTTCTTTTCCAGCTTGCCGGTGCTAGCTAACGGACATACCACCACCTTGGTTAAGTTTGTCGCCACATTTGGCGGTCATTAGTCGTCGTAGTTCTGTCGAGGACTTGAGACACTTCCTTCTCTCTTTCTTTTTCTTTCTGGGGAGGCAAAGCATCAGTGATGCGGGCTAATACTATTGTCCATACTGTTGGCGACACTGACCAATTTCCATCAGATGGCTTGCCTGCTTGTCTGTCAGCTTTACATAGAAAAATGAAATAAAGTTACGTAAAAGTACCGCAAGTTATCCCTTAACATTCGCTTGATCGACCTATGTTGCTCAAATACAAAATATGTAAGGTAAGTTGGAATATCGTTTGGTATCGCTTAAAAGGCGCAAACATTAATATAAATCTCGTTTCTGAATAAATATTCATAATTTCGTGCACTATTGTCCACAATTCAGCTATCTAAGTAGGTAATTTGATAAATTATTTGTTTATTTATAATTCCATAATTCGGTTAAGTATTTTTTTTAATACGTCACTAAATACACACTTTTAATAATGGAACACTTTGGGAACGACTGCTTGTATTTTAAACGTATTAAATGTGTTTGTTGATGATGTAATTTGGAAAAAAACTTTCTCGACAATTTCTAAAACTACTAAATAAAAAAACGGATAGTGTTACAACCAATAAATTACACATAAGTCACTTTTTTTTAAAAAATCTGTCGTGACGATTTTCGTGTAAATCTCACAAAATCAGAGTTCATTTATAGAAAACCTATATATCTAAGTACCTACTTACAAATATAAGTAGATATAGTACATACTATTTCGATTCGAATGCAGCGCCACTGTTGAGGCATGCACGGCGCCGGCCCTTACAAGGCTCGTCTCCTGATCTTATAGGTCACTGTCGTCTACATCCCAACCGGATTTTTGACTCCCATGTCCCAACCCAACGCAACAGGAAAATTTTGTAATTAAACGATTCGAATCAACGGATTCTGTGCTCATGTGCCGGGATAGTAAAGGGACGGGAAAAGTATTATAGGTAGGTAGGTACTTCTAAACAAAAAAAAAAAAATTAAAAAAAATTGATCACTAAAAATAGGATCACTAGGACTTATCACTTTGAAAGGCATGTTAAAAAATGTTTGATTATTATACAGAAATTACAACAATTATTACAGTCGCAATCTTCTTAATCGAAATACGGCGTAAAAAATATTTCTAATTTACAAAAAAAAACTTCGACATCGAGGTTAGCCCTGGAAAGGTATTCTACATTTATTTTTTTCAATTTATTATAAAGACATAAATGACTGTGTTGAACGACCAAGATAATTGAGAAATATTTTTCGTTCGTTCCCAAAATATCACTTTCATAAGTCGAACCCAACCTGAGAACCAACCTGGAACTTTATTATGCAGTCCGGTCCAGTCCGTAAACAAAATTTATACACTCAGTTGCAGTTAAAGTTGTTAAATCTCGTATATAATGGAGGTATTAGCACTAACAAATCTTTAATTTAATGACGGCACCAAACCACTATAGGCGATTAATGTGCTACCAAAAATGCGATTTTAAGGCCAGTTTCACACATAAAAGATATTGTTTAATGTTGTTTTTTGCAACGATACAATGAAGCATTAGGTTTTAAAGGTATAAGAATGACAAAATATTACAATAATCATTATGAAGTAGGTTTTATCTAGGAAGATCGTTAAGATGTGTATAAATTTTTAAATCTTTTACACAAAACCAACGTATTGAACTTGTTCAAAATATATAATTAACTTCATGTATTACATTATAATAGTATAGTTCTAGCCCGCATTAAATATCGATTATAAATACTGGGTCCGATAAGGAAAATAAAATATAACTTCTTTGAAAAATGTATTATATAAAGATATTATAGATAGACGGTTACCAACACATATTATCATCAGCTATCCAAACGTGTGTAGGAAACGTGAACATCTGGTCTTGTTTTGTATAAACGCACGCCCTCAAGCCATTCTCGGTACTGCAGACATTATAAATCTCATACTAATTCGTAATACAATGTAAACAAACTGCGAGAGGAAAGAATTCCATCAGATTCAAATATCGAACGCTGCGTTAAAGAAGTTTTTGAATTGATTATTGCGCGAACGTTTATATCAAACCTAGATTTAAACTGTGTCACAGTACGTTATTTTCCAATATCTTACTTAATAAATGTAAACAAATTTGCTCTGCATGCTTAAAATTCGGCGATGTATACGAATACCAATTTTCATCTTTCTAGAACCAAGGCTCTTTGCGCTTTGTTGGTACAGAAGAATGAACGAACATGACGAAACTAAATGAAGTCCGTTTTCAATTTTTTAATATACATATGTAACAATTATAGTGCCTCAAAAAAGGAGACCAAACATACGTTTTTATCATGTATGGGTTGCCTGAGGAACCATCGCCTGACCTATTTCTGCCGTGTAATAATTTCCTTATAGCGTTTGTGTTACGGTCTGAAGAGTTTTCTAGCTTGCCGGTTACAGTTACACAAAAGGCGATCAACTGTCCTCGGTACCAACATTTCTGTAACCAACTACGAATAGGATACATTAGCAACGATTACTAACTGGACGATTACTAATACTTCTAACAGAACTAAAAACAAGTCCTAACATCCACAATTCTCTTACTAAGGAATAATAACAAATTATTATTCCTATTAACATCTAATACTAACAGGACTTACTAACTATAGTCCCTCGTACAGTCCTATTCGATCTCTGTCACAGATTTTCAGGGGTGACATGGGATATAGATGCTGAAAGCTCATTTACTATTATTATCCCATAATAAGAGTTGGTACACCTGCTACATTCCACATCTACAAGATGGTAATTTTAAAGTCTGTTATCTATAGTAATATTAAAAATGCGAAAGTGTGTTTGTTTTTTTGTTGGTCCT
>DWPA01005357.1:0-11897 GCA_018251375.1 Calpodes ethlius
ACAAATATTTTGTTCTTCGCTTGACAAATAATAATTTAGCGAGGAAGTGATATAGATACTTCATCATAATGTAGTGAAAGTTGGCAATCAGATGCCGGCGTGATGAAATATTATTTACCCATCGTATTGTAAGTACAGACAGCAGCACAGGAATCAGATAGCCAGAGGCTGTCACGAACGGCAACCTTTTGAGAAATTTCAATAAGGTCCTAAGGTAGCCCAAAGATTTCGTTTTAAGGAACCGTGTATTTTAGGAGACTAACCAGGGTCACCTTCGGATTTGGATTCATCGCCACATTCAATTGAATACAATCTCTTACTGATAATAGACAACGCACAGATAAGTCTACGCATTCTAAAAGCAAGAAATTTCGCGTAATATTTACCAATGATTTTCTGTGCAATAAGAAAAAATTTTTGGAAATTAATTCCCTATGAGGTTAAAATAGGTTTTCAAAGTTTTGAATGAGTATTTAAATATTAAATCCTGGAATTTCAATACGAATGAGCTGGTATTCGTAGATATATGGTTCAAAAAGAACTTGTATCCAAAACGATTTTCATTATTATCAGAGATATCGAATTTTTCGAGTTTCTGCCAATTATAATCGGTAATTATGAAACGTAAGTATGACAACTATACAGTTATTGAAACATGTCCTGGGTATCTAGTTAATGTTACCACATAGGACATAACAAAGTCTAGAAAATAGAAACATATAATTAACACTTTTGTTGAAAAAATATGTATATTTTATTCTCAATAATATCTTACAACGACGGTTACAACCGATTAGATATTAGTTTTGTGAACTATCCCTCTTTATTACTTTATTAGTCATCTAAATAACCGAATTTCTTAAAAAATTTGGAAATATAAAGAAACGGCCGCAATCCTATCAGTGGCCTAAAATTTTAAAAACTTAAAAAATCCGAATCACTTCGTTGACGTGCGACGAGAATTAACCTAACCTAACCTAACTATACTATAATTTCTGCCGTATTGCGGTTGCTTGGAATACGGATCCCAATACAATGCCGGCATACTAGGGTGTTGTAAAGAGCGACGGAAAAATCCCTTTGGTGGAACGGCCTCACATAAGGATTATTAACAGTATTATTATCAATTCATTAATATTTTTATCCTTCTTTGAATCCTGTCCGATTATTTGCCATTCCTTTTCTTCTTAGTGTCCAAAAGATTCGTCGTGTTTTGGCTGGGGACTTTAGTCGGTTCTTGCTTGTTTCTTCTTGCTTTCTTTCTTGGTAACGCATCAGTAGTATTTTTATTCTTGTTGTTGTTCCATGGGCCGTAGTAGCGACTTAAGGCGGGTCGTCAGCTGACAAAGTAGATATTTATACGAAGTGGATCGTCAGCTTACAATGAGATATTTACATAAGAATAACCGTAATATCGACTGCTTCTAAACCAATGTTTCCAATAAAGTAGACCTGTGTTTTTCAATCGGTGGTCGTGACCTTGAAGGGTGTTGTGAAACATGACGCGGGAAGGGGGTGCCGCTGGCAAAACTAAAAAGGCAAGTTTCTACACTACATTAAAAATACAATCTTAGTGAGAATGATGTGCTTGTATATTTGGAAAAAATCTATTTATTAGTAGTGTTTTTTCTGTCTATGGCCCAAGGGGGTACCAGAGTTTTTCAACTTTGGAGGACGCATATACAAAAATATTGAGAAACGTCGATGTTAGGTAGCTGTATTTCATTACCCTAAGCGAATGACGATCGGAAAGTACACAGTTTCGCAAATGGCTAAGTCCGTACTAATGCGATATCTCGTTTCAATAGTTGCACGTCGTGAACAGAACGGAAAAAGTTTGTAATCCCAATTCTTTTTCTAAGTAGAAACATCTTTACCTTGAGTTACAAATGTTGCTATTTAGGTCAATCGAAGAGTCCAATAGGACACACACACACGAATACACACAAAAACACTATATCTCGCAGAATTTCTATATCTAGCAGTAATAACCACAGATTTCGTGCCTCAAACGGCTATAGGACACAAAGAAAATGAATCTACGGTATTCAGAAAAAAGATTGTCGTTAAAAATATCATGTCGTTCTGATTTTTTTACTTTTTTCAAAAAGATTACGTTACTGGGCAAACCCTATCGTCTTTGTTTTAGGGTCAAATTGTAGGTAACTAAATTGTCCAGAGGATTTTTTCTTGAAATTTTGATATCATTCTTCGTTTCCAAGACAATGAAATCACTCAAACAAACCTTCAGAAAAAGCCCTATTTCGGCCATAGCTTCTTTCGTTCTTGGCTTTTTCGAATTATTATTTTTGCTTATTTCAGATTTGAATTTTTGAATATTTGAACATCATTCTATATCTTTACAAGTCTCCGAGATATAAGGAACTCGCAATTTTACGTGAAATCGAAGCCTATACTCTAGTTAAAGACATTTTAATTGTCAAAATATTACTTTTGTCTATATATTTCAGAATATACTCTCATTTATGCCATACCATAACCACATATAATTATATTTAAGGAATAAGTGCATTGAAATGAAGTAGATTAAAAGTCATGATTTAAGGTAGTATTTAAATATTAGTACAATTTTGACGTGTAATAAATTCCTAGAAAAATTATTCGCGAAATACTTTACGAGCTTTTTAGTGTTTTATTTTAGGTGCAGTGCGTAAGCTCTGTTCTTCGTCATCATTGCTCCTGTGAGCCCTTGGGTAGTGTAAAGTTGTATACTCAACACATGCTGTTACCTGTAATAATTGATAATCTTAAGCGCAGCAAAAAGGGCTCGGAAATACTAGTAATTTATTTTAGTTACATAGCATTAGCTTTTTCATAACAAATGCATATTAGGGTAGGTTAGCTCTTACAATTTGATGTATTTTATTTTAGACAAACTTATCAATTATTATTTTATTAGATACCTAGTTACGAGGATAATCTTGACATTATGCATATAAAAATGGACGTTCTTTTTTGAGACAAAGTTATTATTTAAGAAAATAATATATAATATCCTCAGTAACACATAACTGACTATTGAGTGACTTACGACCTTTTGTGCGAAGCGCATGTCATTGTCAATGGTACGCCTTTTTGTATTATATTCACAAAAGCCGTAAATCATTTATGAATATCGTGATCGCATTGCTTTGATCTGAACGTCAGATCAGCTAGATATCGTTTCGATTGATCGTGTCGTCGCCTTAAACTTTATGCGCATGCCGCGATATTTTGCATTCTCATGTCTTCTCGGCTTAAGGACAATAATGTACAGAGATTAATTTATTTGAATATTATCACTGTACACGTCAACGCTGAATTAATTTGTAGCCACTATAATTGAGATACTAAACGTTCATAGTGTATCTGTGTCTCCAGGGTCGCTTCTTCCTTCCGCGTGAAGGTGTAAAGGCATCCAAGGCCAACAGCAGCAGTTCATTAAAAAAAGTGTGTTAAAGGACAGAATACGCTATCCGTTACAAGGGATTTCTTCCAGTCAGATTAGTGAAATGCGTGGGGTATAAGTTAGGGTAGGGTAACCACGGAGTAGATAAAAAGTAAATTATGTAAATTGTAAAACAGTTAAAAATAACTTAATGATTCATGTTAATAATTAAATAAAATATAATATTGACGGTCTCGGTCTTTGTTTAGGGGGGTGTACCACCTATTGGCTCGCGGTCTGGGATTCAAAGACGGAACCATTTATACTCTAAAATTTACATATGTAGGCAACTTAGTATGGCACAATTTACTATTTTAGTAGTAAAAGAGATAACTATAACGTATACATAGAAATAAATTAAGTATTAAAAATTATTTTAAGGACCTGATGGGGATTTGATAAAATTACAAAAAAAGAATGTTAATTTGAGAGGTTTCGGATTCGATTCGCGACATTTATTTGCGTGCGGAAAGGCGTTTCTAGTACGCGCCTAATATTGTCCATAAAAAACCTTATTTATTATGATTTTATGACTTCCCTAGGCGAAAAAGTAGTTCTTACCCATGGACCAAAACATCTGATTGCCTCTCTTGGGCCTCATCATAATTAGTCTCACCTATAAGTGTCCCATTAATCTCAGTTGATGTCAGAACTCTTCGAAACTTGAGATCTTACAACGCCGGCTAAGTACACTATAACAAGCTTCATACACCTAATAGAACATTATGGAAAACTCAGGTGTTGAGTTTAACTCGAGATGTTTTCCTTCACCGGGGCAAGTGAAACGGAATATTTAGATTCGAACATTTATAAACAGTGTTAGAAATCAAATATCAACAGATTCCAGTTACCGCACAGATCGTGTTCCGTCATGGAAACATAATATTAAAACAATTTGATCACCGCGATATGCCGGTGGTAACTGGACGCCGTTGTTGTGAGTTCACGCGCTCATCGGTCGGGTTTGTTTTAGTTCGTGGATTGTGCTTTGATTATAACACTGGTCTACTATACTCACTGTTTAGGAATACTGACTCGAGCTTTATATGGAAACCAGACACTTGCTAAAGGAGAATTTATGTGATTAAGTCTTATATCAGAATACAACGTTCGAATTTAAGAGAGATAAATCCTCTGGGGATTGCTCTAAGGAAATGTTTACGATAGTAGTTACATAGAATTCTATAATTAAAAAAGACGTGTTCTGCCATAATCGTTGCGTCCTTGTTTTTTTTAATTAAGAAATTATAACGTTCCTTTTTCTATCTTCATGGGTGTACCGAGAAGGCAAGTGTGACCCCCTAGATTTTTTATGCCTTCTGGTACATATCTACTTTAGTCCTTGTTACTATTTACTATGCGTTTGATTCTTCTTTAAACCGATTTATCTTACTCTGTGGTTAAAAAATTACTGATTTTTCCCCTATACCAGAAGTTAGGTACACCTATTCTTGTCTTCGTCAGACCAAACAAAGGACACTAGTGGGATCCTGGTTTTCACATACATAGAAGAAATCTGAAGTACTTTGGACATACGTTAGTATGACTATGTGAAAAACCCTGGCAACATGATGATGAATTAGATGTAGAAAAACCCGAATATATTCAATGTTGGTTACGATTTTAATTGAATCTAAATACTGTCGTTGAAGGTTTTATGACAAAGTGCTTAGTATAAAACGTGTCGAATTCAAACTTTTTATACATTAATTATTATAATCTAATTTCATTGCGCTTTAAAGTGACTACACAAATTGACTAATCGCCGGTACCGCACAAAAAGTGGCAAGGTCTTACAATTTCGCAATTTGTTTATGCATTTCGCTCGATATCATTATAATCTTCTACTACACCTACCTGGTCTGGTTTTGGGCGGCAGCTGAGGTTCGCTGAGTGAGTCATCTCAAATTATACGAATTCAAAAACGAATGAATTACTTTCATAAGTACATAAGTTACGTACGTTAGTTGGTGCATGAGTTACGCTTTTATTACACTTTTATTGATGTTTCTGGCCTCTAAACTTACAATAATAACCTATTACCGCAATAGACGAACGTAATATGTAAGCATTTCACGGAAGTCTTTTAAGACAATCTCGATAAGATAAGAATGTTGCTACGAATATTTACTCCATTTTCTTTATAACAACCAGCTAAGCCAATTTAAATTGTCAAAAAAGAACATATTCCCACACTTGTGTGCGTGTCGAAGATCATAGGTACACGATTATATAGACATACCATACACGTACATTTTTTTTATGCTTCATTTTAGGTTAACATGGAATTATAAAACTAATCATCCAGGTTTTACGAGTCTATCTCTGCATGAATGGTGACAATATTTCCTCTGTTTACTCGGGCGATTGTTTTTATCATCTGATTATGGGAATATTTATCTGTGTCTCATGTGTTTAACCTTGCTAGGATTTTTTTTCCTTCTAATATTATAGGAGGAGGCCGAATATAACGCCTAAAAGATCAGCGTGCTAGTGCACGTAGAATTAAAGTGAAGCATAAAAATATGTACGTGTGTGGTAATATTATGTACTTTCGAACGCTGACACGCACACAAGTGTGAAAATGTGTGTATACACATTTTTATCTAACTCACTGTGGCTGATTATGTGTATGTATCTGTGTAGGTATATCTGGGTTGAATTTTATATCCGATCAAGCTGAAATTTTGCATACAAGACAATAGTATGGGACCATCGACCTGATCTAGTGATGGAGTTGGAATATGGCCATCTTCATCATCATCGACACAACCTCATCGAGTATGAGCTCGTTTGATTAGTATTGACAAGTACTTGCATCCTAGTAACCAGTATGTGAATCACTTAATAAATGTCTTTTAAATAAAAAAATATCTGTAAAATATGTCACATCCATGTAATATTACATCTTACAAAGATAGCCTAAAAAGGCTTCCTTGAAATCGTCAAATAATCCCTATGTCTATTGCCGCTGTAAGCGTTATTACTCTATGTTGATTTTTGTGTAAATCATTGATATTTATACCAACTATTAACCTTTCCTTAATCGTTTACCTACATCTTTACTAAGAGTTGAAGTTGTCTGTAAATAAATAAAATTCCAAATAAACTTTTATGTCAACGTTCGTGAAGAGTGCGAGCAATTCGCAACATTCAATTGGTAAACACGGGTCGCGTAACCAACTTGCTACCAGTGTCCTAAGCAGATCTTCAGTATTTGCAAATCGTTCATAACCAGTACTGCCCTAGAAGACTACTACTACTAGCAGCCCGGCTCCGTTGTGTAACAAGCCCATTTGCGTAAAGAGGTCTAGCTGCCGAGTCGAGTGCCAACTACGACGTGCCGACGTACCCTAGGACGGTTTTTTCATTGCCTGCGTTTTGTTGCGACTGTTGTTTAAACTATTTATACCATTTATTTATTTAATTTTATGGATATGTATCTTTCCCCCTCCACTAGTTCATTCTCTCTCTTTATATTTTTTTAATGTTAATACGCGACAAAGCAGACGATTTACTAAATAGTAAATTGTCACCGTCTGTAATGGATTTTAGTAAAACCGAAATTATCGCCGAGTTTTTGACTTAAAAAGAAGGAAGACACTAACACTTCGATACTGTGGCCAATTATTATCTCTCTTTTACTCTTTTCCATGTATATATACATAAAGTTTATATGTTTGTTAATAATTTAATATAGTACCGTCTTTTCTCATAAATTTCTTCCATCCAAAGCTTATCAAGATTTAATGCTAAAGTTTATGAGTCGTTCCCCAATAAACCGTGTACACACTGTGTGTACGTTATTTGCGATTGAATTAAATGAATCGCTTATGAAATCGCTTGCATGTGAGCAGCCTTAAATCAGTTATTGATTTAGCAAGATCTAGCACGGCCAAGATACGGGTAATTGCTGTAACGAGAGTTTGCTTTTGAGCCCACAATACTACTTAGTAAATACAATGTTGACTTGTGAGGACCTTCGTATTATTGATACTGATGTTGAAGCAAAGGTTTATAGTTCTATTAATATACAAATAGGTAACTTGATGGAGGTATACTGAAGCCATATTATTAATTGTCATTAGCAATTTTACGTTTATGCTTGTCATTTTATTAGTTTCACCGGTATGTAATTTAATATTACGTACTTTAAAAAGTATGAAAACGCTTTCATATTGAATTAAAGCAAAAAAATATTGAATGTTCACTAAATTTATCTGTCTGAAGCCTACCCTGAGATTTAAGGTTACGATGGAGATTTATATTTTCTATCATAATGAATGGACACAAAATGTTACTCGTAAAGGAGTTATCTCACCTGGAGGTAACTCTGAATGTATCAGGACACGTTTTTCATAAAGCATCAGAACAAAACTATATAGTTTAATCTTGCAAGATTAGATGCACACAAAAATTGCAAGATATAAAATCATATAAAATGAAAACAAAAGCTTGTATGATGTTTCATATTTAATATTTAGACATTTAATTACAATTCAAAGAGTTCAATTCCCGGCCGAAACACATCACTATCTATACTAATATTATAAATGCGTAGTGTGTTTGTTCTTTGTCATTTTCACGGCACAACGGAGTGTTGTTTTGGTATGGTTGTGTGGAGATAGTTGCGAAGCTGGAGAGTGATATAAGCTACTATTTACTTCTACCTGTATACGCTGTATACCGTGCTGTACTATTCAAAGTTATATTGTACTTTTGCGATTCGTGAAGTTATCATTATAATTATGATTCGTAAATAGATACCTATTTCGTGAGATCAAGTCCTATCGGATTGTTTCTGAAATAATCTGAAGTTTTCCCTCCTCAATTTAAATAGCTTCTGCTAGCTAATCTCACGATATGACCAGAACTGGTGTTAAACTAGAAAATGCACCCGATTCTAGGCTTCTAAATATACTAAGTTACTGTTTGATAGCAGTAGATTTGTTACACTAACTACTTTATTTTCTAGGAAATCGCAAAGTAAAACATCTAGTTCCTGTGAGAAAATCCACTAGGTCCCGTATTTGATTCCCTCTATAATAAAAAGCTAACATTTCTGGGTTTGTATGTACTGATGCAACGAGATATTAACGTGACGTCGACACTTCCAATAGACAATTTTTATTTTTTCCAGCGAACCGGGCTGGCCTAGTTTCATATGAACATTGTTGCTACCTACACGCTTACAGTACCTACAACCCGGAACTCGCCAACGCCATAAAAATGCCATGTTAAATTTTATGGGCTTCGGGATCACATAAAGCGGTCAGTCGGTTTCAATGTCGGTTATGTAAGTGCGGTAATCGAGAGAAAAGTGACGTTGCGTCATGGACCGCTCTATGCAACATGCGCACGCGTCGCTAGAAAGCAAACATTTATGACGCAGTTTAGTTTGTCGCGATATGAGCGGATTTAGGTTAAAATATGAGTCATTTTTTATAAGTAAATATTGTTAAATTACTATATTAGCGATTAGTTAAGTCTTTTGTTAGTAAAATTGTTTCGTGACTCTCAAATTGAAAAAAAAAGTCTATATATTTATAAAGGACGCTTTGTATGGAAAAAGTAATGTTAAAGTTTCATACTGAAGATAACTGTCTTATTCCGACAGTAGACTGACATAAAAAATACATTTTTATGTAGTATATTTGAAATCCTTTTGTCAATAGTACTTAAAGCATGACTCACAGCATACCTCTGTAATTCGCGTGGGCATGTGAAAGTAACTAAATGTTTATTTCCGAACTGAAGATAAATTCAAGCGTTCGTAGTCCGTCTTCAAACATCAGCATGGGCAATTGGTAGCTTAATGGATAACTGCACTAGCAGGCACAGTCGTATTGCCAAGGTTGTTTATGTTAAATAACAATAATTATTTTTTGTTGGACATATTACTACAACTTTATCATTATTCAACTGGAGTAGCGCGGTGGAGATACTCTTTTTCCTCTTATTTGTGTACCATTAACAGTTTGAATACATAGCTATACTACAAATGACTAACATTAAATTTATTATAAGCATTTAATTAAGATTTTGAAGACAATAATTGATTTTCTAGAAGACAAAAATATCATATTATTATATTTTCTTCTTTAGTTATTAAAAGACTCTTATAAACAGTTACAAAAAAAATAGTTTTTTACTTAATTCTACGAGTTAATGTCTGAATAATATGCTATCAGTATGGAGCCACTGACATTATATAAACTTAACCCGCAGGTCTTTAGGCTGGCAAATCTTCACACTGTATTTTGCACGTACCCACGTCTTCGTCAATGACTAATTAATCTTCAAATTGTTGGCATTGTAATTTGTTGTGTAATATAGTTATACAACATGTATACAAAGATTGATTTCTAAGGTGCCGTACAATACCGAAACCGTTGACAAAGTTGACCTACATCTTTGAGTGATAATTACCAAAGATGTTGATTATAAGTACTATTCAAATTAGAAATCTACAGTGTCATTACGAAATAATTTCATGGAATTGGCCGCGGTTTGCCAATTTGGTCGTTTGGTTCTTACATTTTAGGATATTTTAATATAAACAAGGTGTTTTAGGAGCTTCTTGCTGAGTTATTGAGTTATTTATAGTTAGTTCTGCAGTTATTAGATTTCCGTGATACGTTTGCATAATACAATGTGATTTAAGCATCCGCATTCCTGTGTTGAAATATATTGATGCAGTTTTATAATTATCCTGCTTTGATAATTAAGTTATTTTTAATTTATTTATTTATCATTAATGAATTTAATTGGTTAAATGCCTCACATATGAAATTAATTTCCGCTGAAGTAACTGATCGATGCAAAATCACTGTCATTTTGTACACTTTAAATGGACATCTGTCTAAGTTCGTAAACCATATCTTTGACTGTTTTATTTTCTTGGACTTCTTCTGTAACATCACCTTAACCAATTTCCTTTCGGATATGAAATAAAAACACGATTGAAATAATTTCATTTTTCGCTTGGTTGGTTACAGCATAACCGCGTCCAGTTGCGGTCAGCACGCGCTTTCTCCTCTTTGTTTGAGTTATGTTGGTGGTCGCAATCGCCGCAACCGCCGCAACGTTCGACCGTTTGTAGACAACCCGATAACCTGCTCCGCTGTGACTGTGTCATGTCACATCGAGGTGCAGTAGGTCAGTGAATAGGCTGCCAACTTTACCACTGATTATATCTTATCTTATCTTTACGATCAGGTAAAAATGTAGTCGCAAATTATTATTAGGGTAAAAAATTTAACATTAGATGGAATTGTTGAGTTCTAATTTTGAACAGATTAAACTGTCATCATTATTGGACGAACTGCTATGTTTATTTTAGTAAATTAATACACGTTTTGCATACATAAAGATTATGTTTATAACTTCATACATTTTTCAGGTAAATTTTTCATTAGTATCGCGCTAGATTTGCATAAAATTTAAGGTAAGTATCACAACAAAATTAAATAAAAGGTAAAAAATTAAAATGTTTGTTACACATTAAATTATATTTAGTATATAAAAAAAACCTATGTTGTTTTTTTCTGGCAGTAATTACTTACTCTGTGATAGGTCAAAAGCCACAAGGCTTATTCTTTTAATTTAATTTACATGTTATAAATTGCATCGCATTAAAATAACATAATTAATCTTTACAAACAAGCCTTTAAAAATTAATATATTTGCAACAGCGTTTAGAACAAAGTTTCATAAAACAATAATACTTTACCACTTTATTAGTTAATACCAAAGTCATTCACAAACATCGGTGAAATGAGCCTCAGAATTTAAATTTTAAAATTAACGATTGAATTGCGACCTCTGACTTATGAGGCCATATTCAAATTTTAATCCTTATACCGTTTGCGAAATATTAGAAACAGGTAGGATGGTTGTTCAAATCATACAATGTTTATTTAATTACGAGTGGCAACAATAACAGCATATTATTAAATGTCAGAGTTAAATTATGTACGAAATAACATCATATTGATATTGATAGCGTCGATAAATATATACATAAATAAACATTTAAGTATTTGCACTCCCACACGAAGCCCACACAAACTCGATACATCGGACATTGCAAATAACCGTCGTGCAAAAACTGTTTTGTCCGAAGCAACATCTTTGGAAAAATATTCTCTGTCTATGGTAGCCATTTTAAGATTTAATTATCTATATACGTGAAGCAATAATGGAACCATTTTTACGAAAATTACGCGGACGTTGAAATATGAAATTTGGCACAATTGTTTATATGTAGAAGTGCAGAATGCTAATGTTTTTCAATAATAATGCTAATAAAGTACCTTAAGTCAATGAATAAAACATTACACACACTACCATGCATTTGACACGCACGCACGGATAATAAGACGTATTTAATTTTTTTTTTTTAGGGTCAAAGTAAATCTAAAAAGATTAAATACTGGCAATGTGAAGT
>DWPA01005358.1:0-11896 GCA_018251375.1 Calpodes ethlius
AAATAAGATTTCCTCCAACATTATTCTCTTAGAGAAATAGTTACGGAGTTAAACGATGAGTGGAACCACGTTATTAAGAAATGTTTACCATCATCCAAGTACAAGTGATACCAGAGCTTCTATTAATGTGTTGCCGGCCGAGAAAGAAATGGTTAACCTTTTATATTTTAAAAATCAAATCGCAGGTACATTAATACTTATATTATCGTGTGCACTGTGTACTAATGAACATCACTTGACGTGAACTTTAGAATAGATTTGTGGTAGCTAGAGATTCAACAGGATACCTGTCAAAAAATTTTGTTCCAACTTTAATTAATGGTTATGGAAGAATATCTACTAGCAGATAATTATATAATCTGTGTTACGACAGCTTAGATTTCTCAAAGCAAACTTTCAAGTTGTTATTTTAATAATGAAACAGTATAATAGTTACTAGTTCAAAAGAAAACATTCCAATTTTGGGTAAATACAATTCAAATGTGAAATATAAGCAATGTAACTTACTCTTTGACTTTCAAATATGAAGTCCCGACTCCACATTGTAACGATGCATCCAGTTATAGCGAAATTATGCACATAACTTACCACGTTCCTCACACGGTAACTCGGCGGAGAAACTCAAACGGTCTTGTAACTGACTTAGTTCGAAACGGTGAATCAAATCCAGTAACATTTTATAGAAATGAAAATAACAGACAGAGAGGTAGTCGAGATTTGTCGTAAATGGCGTATAGTAAGAAAGGAAGTTGTGGAACTGAGGATTTGTAATACTTAACACGTTTATGGTATGTATGGTAACCTAAAATAAAACATACAATGAAGGTACATTGGTAAGTGGACATCATCATCCATGAATACAATACCAAATTACCAGTTCCCCAAGATGAAACTCTTTTCAGTTCACGCTTACGTTCAGGAAATAACATTTGGTGAAGAAAAGAGCCGGGACGCTAATTATGGTGGGTCTAGACAAACCTCTTTTCTCTTCAAAGTCATGTCCGAGAAATTTAAAGCAATGTTATAAGGTTCGGAAAGAAAAACATGATGATAAATATCTTAGGAAATTAGACGTCACATGACTGAACGATAACTCTCACAATTTTTTGTCTGTAGCGTGTACGGAAATAACTAGCATTTGAAATTTGCCTAGGTCTCTTGGACAGAAGTAAGGTTTAAAAGCAATTAGTAACCTCTTTGCCACGTGTTCGTGGTAAAGTGTAGAAACAAAAAGGTAGCAGTTAAACGTAACCACGCCACCATAAAGTACGATTGAGATTTATTTGAATACCGTTCAGAGATTCAAAAATGAAACGCATTTCCATCTGTTATTTAGTATGGTACACCTAAAGGTTGTTATGGATTTAAGTCTGAAAGAACCTCTTTCATTACCTCACTTAACAAATGAGTTTCAGATCGATCGTACACGATTTGATACTTTTGAAGAGTTACTTCCAATAACGGTCGTTTAACGGTCATGACGAATCTTACAACTATACCGCGTATCAAGTAATTTGTGTTAATATATTGTGGAATATGTCGACGTTCACTCGACATTCTATGTTGACCTATTCAATATAATATTTGTATTCAATATTAATTTTCATGAAATTCTCCGTTCTCCATTGCAAAGATTAACTTTGCGAGTGGAATTTCATTAGGTTTATTTTCTTAAGCTTCATCACGAACAATGACTTTACTTTATTCAACCTTAGGACAAAATTTTATTCATATTTTCTTATTGATACGTAAGTAGCTTTCGTTAAGTTATCCTACATGTAATAAGGCGGAATAAATTAAAGATCCTACTTATGTCATTTAATAAAGAAATTTTTATTTACTTTGATTAGTAAAACGCCGTTGTTGTGGCTTTTACCTATACAGTAACTACCTATTCAGACTTGGTAACCTTTTTTGGAATGGAGTGTTGTTGAAGGGCCTAGCTGCTTTTCCGCGGACAGAATCTGGCTGGTTAAGTAAACCATTGTACCAACTTCTACCCTATTTTTAAATCAATTACCTTCTCTTCCCTCGACATGTTTTTCCAATTGATTCTATTCAAGTGCCGAAGAGATTAAAAATATATGTTCTTTACTTATGTCTTACTGAACAATATAGCTACATAATTCGATTTATTGAATGGCGGTGTTGATGTGTAGCATACCTTGTTCGTCTACTGGCGTTTCTCGCTTGGCTCAATCGTGAAACTTTGTGAAGTATTCCGAAAGCAGTGTTGATAAGATATTTTCACTGTTTCCAATTTGATCCAAACCACACTCCTCCACCTTGTTGTTTTGTGACTTCCGTGATGGTCATTTACCATTGAGTTATTGGCAGGTTTGATAGCATTTAACATTATATTTTTAGGAGATAAAATAATTTACGCTTAATAAAATATTAATCACGACACTTAAACAATACGCAATCTGGCAGATCTCCCGCATGCAAAGACCTCACAAAGCAAATTGCGTCGATTGTCCAGCACACAGCTATTTATAGGCAACACTGCATCATTCTCTTTAGAAACTATTAACAGTATAAGTTACTACTTGTGTGAGCTAAGGTAACATAAAACAAAGAGTACTTATCATTGAGTGTTACTAGCTGTAACAATTACTTCCAAAAGTAAGTGCGGTACGTCTTATTTACTTTTATGTTTTAAAAGTAAACATCACAAGTATCAATTAATGTTGAATTTTTGAAATGAATTTAACGTTCAATATTTAGTTTCACACGAGTAATTAACCGGCAAGGTTATTAATTTTTACCACAAAATACATTGCCGTCGGAATTGCTTTCGTGAAGTTGTTAATTGAAAATTCAAAAACATTGTTCATCTCAGTGACCTCCACACGCAATATGGTTTTTATATTGTTTTCTTTTGGCTTCCAGCCATTAATAGCCTACTGCCGGGTATGGATTTTTATCCTTATAACCGTCGACGCCTATAGTATTACTCTGCCACGCTGTTCCAGTACGGACTGGTGCGGGCTGATTGGCCAATCTATGTGTTTTCAATTGATTTCTTTTATTCAAATATAAAAGGTACACGTTTATATACACAGTTTACACATAAATATACATGAGACTATAATAATAAAGTCATTTGTTTCAAATGATATCTATTTTATTATCTATTAATCAATTTCTATCTATTTTATTATAATAAAATTAAAATAAACATGTATTTTGGTAAGCTACTGCCCATTTTTTTTCCTCTTCTAGTATTACACCAAGCAAATCCTTAGGATATTAGGATAAGACGTTCATCGTTAGGATAAAAGGTTCGACAATACATAAACATAAGACACAAATTTAAGATGTGTGGTACACGCTTAGTAATATCTGATGCCGTAGCTTCACCTGCGACTATGTATTATTGATGGTGTGTTGGTGTCCAACTAAAGTTGAACTCCACGTATCGTATTTTTTATTTTAATTTCCCAAGTTCTTTCTGTTTTCTCTCTTCTTTCTTGGCCAACAAATGTTGGTGCAGGTTGTTGCAGATGAGTCAAGGTGAACAATACAATCAGGTGGCTCTCTAACTCCATTATTGGCTAATCCCAACAAATAACTCTCAGAGTAAGAGATAGCCATTCAAACAGCTAGAGTATCAAATGTACGTATACTTCTTCACGTCAATATTCACGTAACCTCGTTTGAATATGCGGTTAAAGAGGTTAATGCACGTTCCGTAACGTACAGTTCGTGTGGTGCGTTGCCATTACTGGAAAATCGCCAGCATATCATGCGACACTCGTTATGATACGCGATCGGTGCGGGCAAGCGCGTGTCGCGTCAAATTGCGTACTTATGGGTAATACATTGCGATTTATCGAATTTTAAAATGTATGCTGCACTTTAAATAATTGTCGACTATTAAAGATGTAGTAGGTAACGAATAAAAATACTAATATCGAGGATTTAAGCAATTTAACATATAAGTTGTGTGGGGCAGTGATAGTTTATTGAGTCGAACATCAAACTCCAGAACGCAGAAGCCTGAGTTTGAGAAGAGATCAGATACTAGCAGTGGTAATATGTTATATATATTGACAATTGGTAAGGCTTCAATGGCAAGGATTATAAATTCAATATGATTTTATCATTAGAAATTTTATCAATAAACTTATTAATAACATTATTTTGTTTCTATCGCCGCACGGTTTCGAAAACCTGGTTAGCCTTTGAAGAGAAGAAACAGTAAAAGAAAATCCTTACCTTGCCTTTTAAAAGAATACAAAATTATTACGGAATGATTTCTTAACATCCTCGGCCCTGGATGCAGTATAAGAGTCCTTGTTATTAATCATTATATTTATCTATACCATACCGTTATTAATATATGATGATTTAGGCCATAGATGTATACTATAGTACCGTCACCTCAAAGCTATGGTAGTCGTGTTGCTTGAACAATGCTATAAATAATTCATGTGTTGACGTTTGAACTTGGAATGTTTGTTACTGTGTTAGTATGTATGTTTGAGTTAAATCTTACAAGCTATGTTATACCAAGTTCTTCGTATCCTACGAAATTTAAATTTTACACATAATTTTAATTCGAATGATAATTCATATTTATAATAAGAATAACCTGATACTACTACTGATGGGGAATTGTAATTATTAGTTCTATATAAACGTGTTGTTAGTAGTTTAAAGTATGCATTATATTACTCTTCAACTCATTATGAGACGGTAATTACTCTATCACTGCCGGAAATCTCTTGTACCCGGTAGGATTTAAGTTCTCGTTTATAACTACCGAGGTATATTTGGTTGCAACGACAGATGTCTGTGGTCACTGCGGAATGTTCACATTGCTAATTCAATGACCTGCGGTTCTCCTCATATTGATGCGCTTACCATGTGGCGACTGAATAAGTTCCGCCATAATTTACATTTTGTAAGTGACCGCGGATTTAAATAATACCTGAGATATATATGTATGTCTATATATTTATCTCAATCTTTTATAGAGTTTATCGGTTGAATGATATCCACTTGCAGTAATGAACATTAAGTCGTTGCACAGACTAACTTTTCTTGGACCATTTTGTACTGCAGCGTAGTGAAGTAGGCTTCAGAAATAAGCTCCTATACGCGAATAGAAATCAGTGAAAATTTCAACTTGAATGTTATTCCATACCTATGGTCTTTTATAAATTATTTATATTAGACAAGGAAGGAAAAAGTATTGTAACTACACTGCAACTAGTCTAACAATGAATCTGTCGAAGATTATTCTATGACATTGTCTTCCTTTACTCCATATTTATATCATATATGCGAAAGTTTCTTTTTCTTTGTCTATCTCTCATGGCGCAACGGAATGTGATTTTTGTTTAGGGTTTTATACCGCGAAAAACATCTAATTTCTGTGGAAAAATCCATTAAAATGTACATTTCAGTAAAATGAAAGAAAATGTTTAATTTGTTCATAACAAAGCGTTGTCTGGCAACCAATGGTAGAATGGAATCGACAACCTGTTTATTACTGTTTTTTTTACACGCGTGCGAACCCGCGGGCAACAACTAGTAAATAATAAAAAACTTCTTCAGTTTCGCTCCTACGACAAGCGCGTTAACAAACTCCGTTCCAATAGTTACAGACCTGTAAATAAAAAATAAAGAATAATTCATCTTAATTTGACTGACATTTTTCTATCACGTCGACGGGTGTGATTCGTTATTCTTGCGTCGTTGACAGCCGCTGTCAAAGGAACGCTCGCTCAGTGATATACTTTATTGCTTGTCGCGCGATATTTGCAAGGGCGTGATAGATTCATCTTCAGAACATCCGCGTTATTCAGAACTTATACTTATATGTATTTCAAAGCACGCAAAGTGTATAACATCAACTTACGAGTATATCGGAATTTACAAAATGGAAAAATAAAAATCTCGTTTCGAATTTTTATCTCAATACTTATAATCGTTAATCTCAATAAAGGATTCGTTTTAATAAAATGAATTTTGATTTGCTCACTAATACGGCTATGCTATACCAATGAGAAAGAACCTAAACAATAACAGAAAATATCGGTATTGGTGGTATGTAATATTAATAACAATGGATTTCCACAAAGTAACGCCTGATACTGTTAACTATATGTATATTATCTTACTAAAATCTAAAAGCATTTTTATTTCGCGTTATTACAAAATAAACCTAATGTTTAATATATCGTCAGTCGTTAAATACATACGCATATGAAATCACGTTCGTATTATTAAACCACACTTCGCTAAACATTCAAATATTAGAAGAACCCTAACGCCACAACAGTACCTACAAATAAACTTTGTTCGTGTCTACTCACCCTTCACACGAGTGAAACTAATAAAAGCTTGAAAAAGTACACATTCAATGATCAAAACTACTCACATATCAGATAAAAGAAGGAGTGTTAATGTAACACGAACGGAACTTACTGAAACTCCGAACAACTATCTTTTTCAACAAACAAAGGTCGGGAAAACATTGTTTTTACTATTGAAACAGTTTTCATACAAAGGCAGCAAAGAGCTTTGACTATACCAACATTAAAGTCAGAAATGTGTAAAATTAACTGCTTGACCTGTATTTGTATAAAGGTAAGGTCGAAACTCGTGCAGTCGGTGAACAATTCGGTTCGGTGAACTTTATAGAAGTTTCTGAATACGCAAGTACAGGGTTAGGGATAGGACGTTCCAAATTATTGATTCTAAGCGGATTCTGTTGTAGTTTGTTGCGGATTTACTCGCCGCGAATTTTGTGAACGCGGATCTGATTTATAGCGGTTAGAGCGAAACGGCAAACAATTGATGGTGTATTGGTGCCAGAGTAAAGTTTGCTGTTTGTTACATGAAACTTAAGACACGGGTGTAAGTAGTTTGAAATATTGTCAGGTAACATCGTACTATTTTATCCAATATTACATTACAACATCTTTAGTAAAAATAAGATTCATTAGCAAATTATGTGCATTTTTGAAAAATATATTGGTAATATTTGAATCTATTTTGATCATTTCATTGCCTAAATTTTAATTAGTATATTTTAAGTTTATAATCATAATAGTATTAAGAAAAACTTTTCAAGCATTCGTAGTACAACATAAAATCCGATATTTAACATTTTAGGAAAAAAAACGAGATAATAAAAAAAACAATATTTATTGTCCATGTTTTCGAGCAATTATTATTTTGATTATTCTACCAACTGTTATTTATTCGGTCGTGAGAGTGAAATATTGTTATTCTAGTAGCTGGTTTGCAACATATTGTGTATATTCGAGAACTATGAACGCACATCGTATCTCTGTAGCGCGGACACGGTCGATTGGGGGTTTATTCCCACGAGAGCTCCTAAACAAAGGCACTCTTACCGAACTTCCCTCAACAAACATAATCAACTATTGATGCAATCTCGATATGTAAACATCACATTGATTTAGGTATAAATTTGTTTGTCCACGCCGACTCGTGGGTCTGGTAGTATCAGAGCGTTTTATTCAATGCTAATTTTGGGGTTGAAACCCTGTTGTAACTACTTTAGATATAAAAAGTCCTTCTATTTGAAATAAATCACGAATATACTCCTCACTTGAATTGCAATGGTATAACTTTAATACTATTTACTGCGTTCGAATTCGTTCAAATCCAAACTATTTACCCATACAGTGTCTGATATATAACCCTAATGATTATAATTACTTTTTAGGGTACCGTAGTCAAAACGGAACCCTTACAGTTTCATTATGTTCATCCATCCGCAGTAATTTGGTATGGGTGTACATATTCATCGTGACAACTTAGTTCCACACGTTATTCACGATGCCTTCCCTTTATATAAAGTTCATTTTGTGTTGTTGAATAGATAAATATATGTCTAAGGTTCTATTCTAATTTTACCGTATTAAGAGCTTACATCCATAACGCGTTCAGATGTAGATAAAAAATAAAAATGATTTATTTGCTCTTAAAATAGGTTTAGGATATGACTAAGTAGAGTAATAAGTAAGGTATGTGTATAAAAGTTTTTTTTACCTTTATCCGTGAGAGCCTGGTGCCTGACATAGGTTCTTTAGGTCACCAGTGTCCTCCCTAGGACAGGTCAAACGATTTGTACATTAATATTTACATGAGTTTGTATGACACTAAAGAAAGAAATTAATTCCTAATTAACAACAAATGGCTGTTTTAATAGTATTTTGAAGTGCATGGTGATGGTAGTGCATGGTAGATGTAAATTATTTGATAAGACTTGAACAATTGCAACACAACACGTTTCCTTGTGTCCATTATGAAACAATTTAGTTTATGCTGTAAAGTGTGTAGTGTTCTTTATAAATTAAAAGTATTCAGATTCATCAATAACAAAATTCAAATTCCCTTTCCACTCAAATGTCCTTTTAAATGTAAACGAGGTCAACAGACCGCTGCGTGGCTCATTTTGGTCGTCCAATCCAAGTGGGATCTGATTTTCGCCACAAAATATTGGAATGATTTACATTGAATGAATTGATAAACTTAACTAATATTCAAAAATTTTTATTCCTGTTTATAATTGACTCGTCATTTAATTAACTTTTGATTGTATTAATATGATTTTTTTGTTTGAATATGATGAAAAATAAAAGTGGGATCTGATGTTCGCCACAAAATATTCTAATAAATTGCATTGTATCGATTGATAAACTTGAGTGATTCAAATATTTTAAAACAAATTTTGAATTTACTCATAACTTTTTGATTTTATTTAAATGTGTATTTTCAAATGCGATCCTACGAATTTGATGAAAAGTATTTTAGAATCTTGGATTACCCGTGTGCTTATTTGTTACATGCAATTTCCTCCAAAATTATGGGGGAACTGAATTTAAACTTTAGTTTAACACAAATAACAGAAAAGGAGAGAACCAAAATCGTACGTAAATAAATAAATTCAAAGTTCGGACACAAAACAAATATAATGTTTTTTCAGTAAATGATGTTGTTATGGCCAAATTGATTTAAAGTAATTTATTCAGTATATAGTGTGTTTTATTTGAATACAGTGTTATCTTCAATCTAGTATTTTGTATCTTATAAAATGTAACATATGTAATTAAACAAGTGCCTAACAAATAACGCAAACGAACACAAAAAAAGAGAAAACTGTTTTTTTATGAATTATAATTGAATGCTTGACTGCAATCTAAATACTTACATTGAATATAAAAACAGAATTTTCCCAACAAGCCAAATAAATAACAACTTTACAATTGAAAAGACAATTTATGTTCAATGTATATTAAAAATATCCTTCATTCTTGCTAATTTTCCATTAATTTTTAGTCAAGAAGCATCAAAGACAGCTTTGGTATCCCAAATATTCACTAAAAAATATTCAAATATTATGCGTGTGAAATTCTTCATTTACGATCATAAGCGTACGGGATTTTCGTGTGCAATAAAAAAAAAGATTTTATAAAAACACAAAAATTATACAGGGTGCGACCTTAAAGACTATGTCAGCCAAAGTTGGAGTGCTGTAGACGCGAACGATCGACCGCAGCGGTCAATCAATTCACTCACAGACGATTTTCGTGGCAGGCAGCCGAATTACGGCCATTCGACAAGATTAACGAAATTCCGATAGCTTTGAGCAGCTCGCCCGCTCTATTCAATATTTCCATTGAATTCGCTGAAGGTGCTACATCAAAGCCTTTTGCAATGCTCGAATGAGGATTTTAACCACTTAAAAACAGTAGAATAGATTCAGAAAAGATAACATGACTATCTTTTTTTCATTCAATAGATATACGAGAAAGAAAATTCAAAGCGGGTGTACATTTTGAGAAATTGTATAATAGATGTAATTATCGGGGTATTCATGTACTTAACTTACGTAGTTTCAACTATTTACAAAGACATAAATACTTTTTGGACTTAAAAATATAATGTATTTCAATACAATATTAACAAAACGTAAATTGTTATTCTACAATACAGTAATGATATTATATTATATTTAAATTCTCCTGCTTACGCATTTTCATAAAAGGTAAAGAAAGAAAAGTTAATATGTGTAGAGTTTCAAAGTGATAAACAATACTAAAGTCATCAATTTTATCGCCATAAACTTTACGAGAACATTACCTACGACATTCGCCTTAGCTACAGCGTAGCTTGTTGTCTACGACGTAGCTATACAGTTACAAGGTAATCGCTACGAAGACTACGAATAGAGCGATCTATTACAGCGATCAGTCAATTCAATCGTACACGATTTCGTAGCAAAGGACCGATTTACAGCTATTCAAGGAATTTCTGTGACTTCGCGATATCTAATCAAAGATTCGTTTAAATTCCGGGAATTGCTTTTTAGAGCTTTATTGGTTACAGAAATCGTTTTTGCAATTGAGTTTCATTTAACGCCAGTTTTCTGTGCAGAAGTCAGAAGTACCAAGATCGAATCCTGTTTTTTGATTTTTCACAGCTTTATAGTAAAAATCAAAAATCGTAAAAGAACAGATTTATAAGTCTTCCATTCTTCTTTTAAGTGTGAGTCAATCCACAATTAAATTGTTTTTAATTTGAAAAAAAGAACCTACAATTAAGAACTTATATTTTTACCAAATAACCCAAACCGGCTGACCTCAAAAAAGCTACCTACCTGTAAAATATACCGAGCTATCATTTATGTCCACTAATGGTCACCCATTCTGGAAAGACGTCGGTACACGACGTTGCTTAATTAACATAATATATCTCGCTTCGTGCAGACTTAGCTACAGAGAAATTGTCCTTAATTATTTTAATGCGATATGAGATTTCTGAAGATGTAAATTGGATTTTCTCTTCAAAAATTGTCGGAATTGGAGATTATATTTAGATATTAATAGAAATTTACAATCAAAGGAAAATTATTTCATATCTTATTAATAATGAAAGTCTGTTGAAAGGTAATTCATTTGAATTTATTAATGAATTGTTAAATTATTGATGTTTTCTTAAAAATGTTGGTAATATATATTTCGTTGGAAAGAAAGATTCGATAACTATGTTCTTTATATATGAAATCCATGAAGTTCGTAAATACAGTTACTGATTTATATAATATATTATTTTTAGCAATTAGGAGCTAGACCAAATTCTTCAAGCTAGGAAGTTGAAATATAGCCTTAGGTAACTCTGACTTCTTATCTTGAATAACGCACGTTCCCGAACAGGTAAGATAGGTTTGATAACCACAGGAATTTGGATCTATATGGGATTCCCATGGTAAGCAAGATCCTATCATGTGGGCTATTGGGAAATTGAAATTGCGGGTTTAACTATTAAATAAGCATTGAATGCATTTCGTAGTAAACTGTTCACTTGACATTTCAAAATTGCAGTTAGTAAGTTGGATTGTATAAAAACAAACTCAAACACAACCCTTTCGTTGATGCCTAGGTTTTTGACAAATGTTTTGAAACCTAGTTTAAACCGGCTCTAGCCGGTGCGGACGCTAAACAAGAGCAGTGTGACGTAGGCGTTGTTTGCGAGACTGTAAGCTAGACTAATTTTATTTCATCATTTCAATGACACACTTAAGGGATTTCGTCAAATCACTTACTTTCTTTAGGGAAATGTTCTAACAGAGTTGTTATTTTGTCAGAGTTGTTTTTTGATACGACCCATGTATACATATAAATAAAATTGGTGTGCCTGTTTGTAATATAACCGCTTTTAATTACATGTATATGAATATACATATGCATATGGTAAATACACCAAAATATTTTAAATTTTTTTTCTGTCTGTCTGTCTGTTTGTTCTGGCTAATCTCTGAAATGGCTAGACCGATTTTGACGGAACTTTTATTGGCAGGTAGCTGATGTAATAAGGAGTAACTTAAGCAACTAAAACAAAATAAGGTAAA
>DWPA01005359.1:0-11895 GCA_018251375.1 Calpodes ethlius
GTTATTTCAATAAATTACACATATAGCCATGGCAGTTCGTGTTAGCGTAGCAACGCGCGCAGGGTACAGCTAGTTACTTATAAATTAAACTGAAAGATGCTTGAACCTACAGTATTGCTTACCTTATCCACAGATAAAGGTTACAGACTAGTAATACCAGAGAGTTCATAATCCGGTTTTATGCCTATATTCCAATAGACACTATATACAGAGCTTTCGTTGCTACTAGTTGAAATAAGCTATATTTTTTATCTTATTTGCTTCTATTTGAAGCCAGAGCTAGTGTAGTAAATGTGTTCACATCATTCTTAATCAAAACGTATATTGGTATATCTTAAACTTCAACCTATGTAGGTACATACTTTTCTTGGTAAAGAGAAAAAAAATTAAGTATTACTGGTTCTTAATAGTGATTTCTGTTGATAAACACACCACTTGAGTTCTGAAGGTCAAGGCTGTACTGTAGCGTATGTAAATGATTTTAATTATAGTCCAAATGAGTTTTATAGGAAAAAAACATTGGAAAATACTGAATTACTTTCATTGTGCGTGTTTTGTAATATTTGAAAGGGTATACATATTTTCATTACTTATTATATGACGAGTAAAAGACCATAGTATAATGTATACATAACTCGTAACTCAAACAATGGATTTTTTTGGCGTAATACTTTTCCTGATTGTTTTATTATCGTCCTGAAAAAATCTCCAGGAAACCAATTCAGAAAGACTAAAAGATCTCGTAGTTAAAGTTGGTAGTGACACTACATACGGTACTGGGTATGCTAGATTCGAATTTCGACCTGGATATGTTGGACAGCAAGTTATTTGTCGTACATTTATGTATTAATTTTGTATGGGAGACGCACAACAGATAATCGTGCAAAGGTGCAGTATGTGAAACTTGCCTTAATAATTTAGGAAAATTCAGACCGGTGGTTATATCATTTATATCTTGACATTGTTTTTCGTGGCATTTATCAAAATTTCTCACGTAGCCTTTTATTCAACTTTTAGAATTTTTATATATTCTCCACAAATTCATTCCGGTACATATATCTTGTATGCTTCTCCATCAATGCCTCTTAGATTATTTCCAACAATCTTATAGAATGCTTCTATGACATCAGAATTTGTAGCAGAAACTTGTAAAATAAATAGTAGCACAATTAAGACGAATTTGACTTTTTTTTACTTTTACAATTTGACAATATTCTTTAGATCATCCTTGTTCACACTACTATATCCAACTTTTAGTCTTGCTTCATGCTATTATGTGAGATTTTAAAAAATATGTAAACCTTTTGTAATAATTATGACAAATAGGAATATCATAATAATTAAGTTTTTATTACGCATTATGACTCGCTAAGTTGCGTATGGTATAGACAACACAAATAACACATCACTAATACCCTCAAATGATGGTGGTAGGTAGCCAGGCAAGATCCGCGAAAACATAATAAAAAGTACCGAATTAATATGCAACCGCTTAGTAGCTCATATTTTAAATTTCATACCTCGAGCGTGGCATGAAAAACCCAAAATTAAATAACGAATGACCATGACCCAAAAAAAATCTTAAAGTCTTGAACAAATGATTCTGAAAGATATAAAACTAATTAAGCCAGAAGATTCGCCCCTCATTGTTTAGGAACAATGCCGTATTATTTCCAAGAGTTAAAGCCTGAAATTCAATGATCAAGTCTCCATCACGTTTAGGACGATGTCGTTTAAACGGTGAACCGTTTATTCCATCTCGATACAATACGAAAAGCTTTGTGAAATAATGGCAAACAAGAGAAACAAGGTTATTTATATCCTCACCGCGGCAATAACTCATCGCGATTTCATTTTCACTATTACCAGATTTATCAGCAAAATGTTACATTTTACTTGCGTCGGCTCAGATTTATGACCGAGAAATGTTTAGAGGATTATGTTGTAAATTATCTTATTTTGTACTGATTTTTGTATTAGAACGTTAACGTGTTTATTTTTTCATTTTATATTTGCTTCCCTTAATGTAAAATTCAGAACCGACAGAATTTCAGCTCAGGACCGGTCTGAATTGCGCACATTAGGGGCGGCCTATGTCCAGCAGTGGACCTTTAAAGGCTGTTAGATAGATAGATAGATATACAATTTGTATAACTTGCTGTCTATAAATTCTAACGATACTTGAGTACTTGGCGTACATTTGTAATTTCTTTCAAATTTACTACTGTATAACTGATATTTTGATATTTTATCCTGAAGAAACAAAAATAAATTATTGCAATTTTATTTGACCGAATAATATTTTAATGAGATTCTTTAATTGACATATATGGTTCATATTTATGAATTTAAGGAAACCAAACATTTCATGTTCCCATGAATACGTCAGTGAAAACCGCATCAAAAACAGTTAAGTCATATCTAAGATTGAGCGGATCGAACGCATTGCTGAATCAACAGATGGACAAATTCCTAAAATACGTTATTTCCTTTGTGTTGCATAAAGCGTGAATTAGAATCCTGCACGCACCTCTAATTTCAAAAAATAATGTACGTATTACAAGTTAATTGTCACTTGCTCCGGTGAAGGAAAACATCGTGAGGAAACTCGCACTCCGGAGGATTCTCCGTAAAGTTCCAAAAGGTGTGCGAAGTCTGCCAATCCACACTTAGCCAGCTAAGGACTATGGCCTATACCCCTCACATAGTGAGAGGAGACTCGAGCCCACCAGTGGGATGGTTATGGGTTGTCATGGAAAAATATCCTTACTTTTTTATTCTTCTCAAATGAATATAAGTCTACAAAATCTTTATCATAAAGTATTTCTCACTCACATCGCATCAAATTGACGTAAGCTTCCGACTTATACAATTTTGAATCAGACTGCGAATGTCAAAACTTCTTAAGCATTTCTCTGTTCCCAAATACGCCAACCTTCGACCTTTAACTATATCATCAGTGATGAAGCCACACCGGTTAGCGTGTCATATCTTCACCAAAACATAGGTAATAGAGCAACTTGATGATGAACACTTTAGTCACCATTAACAAAGTAATACCCAAGTCCTGTAGATGTCGACTAAGTTAGCAAGGTTTTCTAGAAATTACTTTTTTATGAAGCCTAAAAACAAAGCTAGAATGTAAATTGTATGTAAATGTAAGATTGCCCGCGTGAAAAAGTTATTTTGCACTCAGATTAAATAAAACCTTTAATTTTATATATGAAACGAAGAAAATCTACTCAGTGATTGCCTACGTATCCCTTCAATGTATTCTATATCTTGATGTTAATTGCGATGATAATTATCACTTATCTTTAAGGCATTATGTAGAAAATTTATATCATACCTACGTCTAAAATTTATGTTGTAAAAAAATATCAATAAGTAACTCAACATTCGATATTGTTCAACAAAAGACTTAACCGCTATTTCGCTAGAGATAACAAAATGTATATGAAATGTACACGCTCATTTTCAACTAAAGTTTGCATCAATTCGATAATAAATAACATAATTTAAACAATAGAACAATATTGTCATAAACACACTCGGTTTCAATATTGCAGCACCGTGTAATGCCGAATCGCTGGGGATTCATGATGAAACGACATGCTTCAGTAATTGATACATCTGGTTTGCGACACCTACATTGTATAATCGTCACTTGTTTTCGAGTTATTTTTACGTAGTTGAAAAATATTGCTAAAATATTGAATTGGTATTAATAGTACGAATTCTAATGTGTATGTATGTACATCGTTTAAAAATGCATCCCTATTCCTTTATCTTTCCGTGGACCATACCAAGTGGTCTAGAAACGATTTTCTGTTCACGCTCTGACAATGTATAGGCAAATGATATTATTTTTCTACACCAAATGTCATTCCTATACATTTCTTTAGTGTGAGTGTGAATGGAAAAACGTTTTGTGCAATGGAGCTAGCTAGCTGTAACCCTCGACGCCGAATTTCTAGTTGGAGGCTTGAGAGCTAGTTCTTTCTTTCTTCTCTTTACTTTCTTCAAACGCTAAGCGACTATCTTAGTCACTTAATAACATCGATAAAATAATCCTCACGCGAATCCCCACCAATAGCAGGGTTAGCTTCTGTTCCTCTGAGAACTATCACCACTAGCCCGCTTCTCCCAAATTGAACCTTCCGAAGATTTACTAATTTCTCCAGCAACATTTTTACAAGCGATATAGTTATACCAAAATATCCTGTCCTACTTCTGTAAAAATATCACTTTTATCTTCTTAAACTTCTATTCGCAGCAGTCTCGGTCCACGCTACAGCCCGAACCAGCCCTGGTGGTAAAAAATATAAATTTCAATTGAGGACCGCAACCCATTTACATTTTAACGAGGGCTTTTGTTATTATATTGTAATTATTCATAGCATTCGCAGGTCCACGTTTTATTCCTCTGCTTCTTTTAATGCCAGCTCTGCAGATGAGATCTTTATTGAGTTTAAAATTCTAATGCTAACAGGTAGACAACGCACTGATTAAACCTATTGGTCTATTGGCATGGAATTTTGTTGTCTCTATAGAAAATATAAAATCTTAAAATAATATTAAACAATATATTTTGATTACCACGAGAATTATTAAAGTTTTTTTACTATGCTATTGGCTAATAAAAACTAATTTAGAAAATGAGTTATGAATTATTTATGTTTTGGACTGTATCAAATGAACGCTCTGATGTTCCAAAAAAACCTCAAACTATGAATATTAATAGGCCTTAAATTATTTATAAAATTGCCTTTATAATAAATGTAAAGAAAACCCTTATATAATAACAGCCAGATTTACATATTACAATTTCCCCTAAAGATGTCTATCATTTAATTTGTCTTGAAGATTTTTTCTTAACAAAAGGTCGTAGCGTAGGTTGTAGGATAATTTTTGTGTATTATACTGTTTAAAATTACTTAGAAAAAAGTTGCCAGTTAAAATTTATTATTGTATAAAATTGTAATGAATCGTCAACTCGCTTGTCGACTATTTACATAAAAAAATGTTACCGATAAAATAATAACTAATAGTACAGCCATAGCTGTACCTTATCTTACCATTTAATTTTAGTTTTTTTTTAGTCTACCTTAGTAAGATGTAAATGTTATATGTAAAAATATATTCACCTCACTTTAAGTTTTTCTTATTTACCACTTTAATCATGGAAACGTAAAAATTAGACACCTTTCTTGATGTATTTATCTTGTACAAATTAATGAAGAAAAATAGATGTATGCTCATAAGATGTTAATATTTTGAATGTGATTTTATTTTAAATGGCGCGCACACTCGGCGGTCGTCGTCCGCCTTCGGCTGCGCTCGGCTGTTAGGCGCGAACAACCATAACCTTACTGATTAGGTACTATTTTCCAACTTAAAAAACCTCCCACACTTGTGTTCTCGTCGGAGTTGTAAGTGTAGAAGATATTATAACACGCGTATATACTTTTAAGCCTCCATGATATTAAGAAACTAATCGCCCAAGCGATATAAGTATGTATTACCTCACAGAACACATCAGTTATCAATCGATTTAGAAAATTATTGTCTGATATGAAACTACTTCTAGGTTGGTCGTGTCTATTAAAATTTAGTTTAGATGATGAGAACTATATAACGGTGTTGATAATATATTTTCAACAATACTTTTTAGTGATAGTTAATACTATCAGGCGTTACTTTGCAGAAATCCATTGTTATTAAGCTATTATTAGTCTACTTTGCAACAATCCGCAATTAAAATATATAACGGTATATACTTTAAAACATGCCTGTTCGAACGTTCGGAACGGTTCGGAGCGAAACACGTGATGGTGGTGGTATGTATGTTGGTATATACTTTAATTTATTGTAGTGCATGCTTTCCTTTATGGGAAGGAGGGAGGTACCACGCATGTTTTAAAGTATATACCGTCATACATTTTAGTCGCGGATTGTTGCAAAGTAGATTAATAATAGCTTAATATTTAGTGATTCTTTTTAAAATTTACTTCCTTTTTTAAGAAAATCCCAGAGTTTATGTTAGTTATGTAAAAAATGTGTCTGTAAAGGAAAGAATGAGCAAGTATCGTGGAGACATTCTTTTGATAAAAGTAAACTATTCTAACAAAACAAAACAATGTCTTAGAAAAGAAAACCGCATCAAGAAACAGTTAGTTTATAACTTTGTGGTTGTTCCGCGCAGACTTGGCAGTTTTGGGAACTCAGTAAATTGTTTCATTTTTAAACTTTACCAACTTTGAATTTAACTTTATTTATGTGGCTTCTGAGGCTATTTCAAGTTTACCCAAGTTTTAGGAATGAAAATCGTCTTAGTATCAGATTAATGGACACAGTTCACTCGTTACTAGCGATGGATGATATTCTGATTCAATTATGATCTAAATGCCTATTATTCCGATGTTTAACTACCCTCGTTTGATCGAAAAAAAATATAAGTATAAAAAAATATAAAGGTTTTTGCATTTGCATACATTATTCTCTCACCAAATGATAATATTATATAAATTAATACTATATACATTATTTTCTATAGCTATACTTATTTAAAAATAATTTATTCCAATAACAACTCTTTATATTTGATTTGAATTATTACAAATACCCAAAATATTTTTCAATGATTTTAAATTATTAACATATCCGACAACATGGGATAAATGATAAAAAAAAACATGCCCTAACGAATGCAGATACCCGAACGTTTTTCAAGACACTTTTTCAGCGGGATAAACAAGTATATCTACATCAAATTACTTTCTTCTACTAAGAGTCCTTGAGCTAAGTCTCGTATGGACAATTGGAGATGTGACGAAACTATAATGTTTACGCTTTGAAAACACAACCCTAAAAACAGATGCCGAAAACAATTCACCATTAGCGGCTGCAGGCGTCCAAGTTATTAATTGTCCTTGTAAATTATCCCCACCACTGAACGCAATTTTGTCGGAAACTTGCATTAATAGGCAACTTTGGAACAATAAAAAAGTTTCGCAGTTAAAATGTTGGAACAATGGAATCCGAGGTTGTGGCTCTCGCGATTTCCATACGAGACTGAAATATTTATGAAGGGTCGAGGTTTTGTTTTCCCGAATTTAATGAATATCGTTTTAAAATTTAAAATGTGTACGGACAATGTAATGTGGTTAATTGGGATTTTGAGCTGTGAGATTATTGTATGATTTTAATCTCGTTATCAAAATTTATTTGTAATTTGTATCGTTTCCTATTAAACTAACTAAGGTTGGGTTTAAAGATATTTATTTATAATTAAGATATATAACAATATTACTTACATGAGAACATTGATTAAGGTACACTTGGTATAGTGTGGGCAATTTTTCATGCTCACAGTAGCCTAGTTGGTAGGGATCCTGCCTGCGAAGCGAGGAGTCCTGGGTTTGATTCCTTGCCGGGGTAGTTATTTATGTGACAGATAAATATTTGTTCTCGGGTCATGGGTATTAGTGACGTGTTATTTGTGTTGTCCATGTCACCCGCGACACAGGTAATCCTACTGCAGGGGTATGAGTGTGTTAACATTTATTTATTTATTATTATAACTTGAATAATATTAAACATTAACTTCTCCCAGCTCATATTAAAGTAGAAGTAATATTGTGAGTAGAACAATCACACTTGCTTGCTCTCTCTCAAAATGGGTTACTAACATTGATCACTTGGTTTTGTAAAATTATACAGAGATGGTAACTTCTATTTAAATGTTGAGCGAAAACAAATAGAAAAATTCCTTTTTTTGACAAAACATCTTAAATTTCGTAAAACAAGATGGTTTCGAAAAGCAACAAGATAAAACAAGATGGTTTAAATATAAAGGTCAATGAAATTCTAGCCTTTAACAGGATAAAAATCATATACATATATGCGTGCCATCCAAGTCCAAGTTTTACTATGAATTAGTTCTAGTTACTATGTCTGTTGTCATACTCTACCACGCTGACCAATTGCTAGTTGGCAAACTTCACATACCTTTAAGAAGATTACTGATACTTCCACGTATATAGACTTTCTCAAGATCTTTTCCTTCACCGAAGGAAGTGTTAATTAAATTGTATTATGCACATTTTTTAACACAATATTTGAGGTGGGAACTCAAGTATTCGAAAAACCGACGTTCGACCCACTAGGCCATCACTGCGCTAATAATTTATTTATCAACAAAACGTTGTTGATAGTATTATATATGTTTATATAAATATTAATAGTATTTGCTATTCGAGGAAATTACATAGATCGTACATATAATTATCTTGACCCGCAATCGATTTGTAAACTTTAATAATATTTCCATGTAGTAGTAAAACGGAATTTCAAAAAATAAACCAGATTCTTTTTAGTACAATTAAAATTCATTTTGCAATAGGTATGTACGCAAATACGCCCGCGGTATTACAAACTAAAAAAAATGATGCGCAATTTTTCACACATAACAATGTTATTACCAGCCGTAAAAACAGAGGCCTCGAGCTCGTTAATTTTTCACCGCTTAAAGCGCTATAAATCGCTTCGCGGCGGCCCTCCTCATTACCAGGGATGTACAACATTTACATCCTCAGCCGCTGTAATTGCTGTATTCTACTTTCCCAACCGCTTTTGTAATTCGTAATTTATTGTGTGTTAATTGTTTTTTTAATTGTATACGAATCCCCTGATGGTAGTGGTCACCATCGCTCATGGGAATCAGTAACAACCAAGCCAACACCGAAAGAAAGAAGGTACTGACTCTCAAGATTTCACTAATAAACAATAATAATCCTAGAAATAATAACGACCCAATGCTTATATTGATAATACGAGCTTCGTGCAAAACTGCCGGATATCTATTTTAAAGGTAACACAGCCTGGTCTGCCAGCAAGAGATCGATATTGAATCTACACTGCCCCAGTACAGACCCATACGACATTTTTATTTTAATAATCACTGACCTTAGGTTAAAGCTAATTAATAGCCGAACTGGTTGTATCCAGTAGCAGTTGTTGAGCAACATTTTAAACGATCGATATTTGAATATTGTTACTACTTGTAGTAGTGGGCAATATTTATTGAATGTTTTATAGAGGTCCTTTAGCTGATGGTACTGATTTTTCACTCTATAATTGACACTAATTTCAACATCGCGCAGCACTTAACATGGTGACGTCATATTCAACCTGAATCACGCTATCGAAGTTTTAAGCTATACAAGTTCCGAACGTAAATCAGTAGAAGCTCGGTTGATCCCTAGGTATGATGCCTTGTCGAGGGATCTCACTTTGCTAAACGCCAGCCCTGGTCGTTATGCTACAGGTTACTATCATATCCGCTATACAACCTTCTATATATATAAAAATGAAAGTTTGTCTGTATGTCCTTTATAGAATCGTAAAATATGCATTTGATCATGTAATGATCTTAAGCAAATAGATGTGTACGAGCCCACGAAAGTTTCTGAGTTGGTCCGGCCAATTTTCGACAGATGGTGCCACTGTGACTACCTTATTTTAGTTTTTGGCGTACCAACGCGCGTAGGGTACTGCTAGTTGTCTTATAAAAAATCTATATAAAAACCGTAAAAAACAAAAATATCATTAGCAGTCAACCCTGGTACCGAATCCCACTCATTAAGCCCTCATTTGTATCTTCCCAGGCGGTCATCAGACTCTGGTATATTGAATCAAATTACATGTTACCGACCCCTACTTACGTACGAGGAATGAAGATTGAGTACACCTTCTATGCATTGTTGCTCAAACTGTGCGAATATGATAAAAGAAACTTAATATCCGAAGTGTACGATTGTTGCTATGGAGTTAAAAATATGCAGAGAAATTTCCTTCGACGCTTTTTATCTAACGGTTTTTACTAATTACCTTTAGAAAATTACCTTTAAGAAAGGGTGGCAGAAAACTTGTTGGGTTTAGTATACGGATCAAATGCCGAATACCCAAAATATATTCAGATCAGTCTTGCTCAACATAATTATTAAATAATAAATATGAGTAATGCTGAAGATGTCGACAAGGGTCTCTAGTTAGTGAATTTAGCTTCCAAACTACATCGCACGAGATACATCAAAAGCACCAAAGACGACAGTCAATTTATGATCATATCTATCCAATAACACGTATTAATAGATAATCAACCAAAGATCTCTTTCAGTGGCAAACATAAAACTCGCCTTAACTTAAAATTTCAAAATATTCCATTATCTTTCCGATATGTAAAACAGAACTCGAACCACTGGCAGCGGCGATATACGCGAACTGGATCCTTATTGAGAATTCCTCCAGCTCGTTGAGGAATCCTAATAAGTGAGGGTGTGACGTTATTGCCGCGAGCCTTTATCCGATGCAATCCACTCGGCTATATTTGTCATATGATATTGGACTTTGGATAATTGTGTCCATGAAAATATTGGACGTTTGCACCGGTGGTACGATTGCATGTTTGCTAAAACGTTAGACAATTATCTTATATTATAATATATTCTTTTCGAATAGTGAGGTAAAAAAGACTTTAAAATAATATAAATATATCAAACCTACTTAAGGTTTAAGGCTAAAACGTTAGATAATTATCTTTCAACGTATTATAATGTATTCACTTACTTAGGGTTAGTGAGACAGAAAAGACGTTAAAAATAATAATGATCTAGTCTTTTAATGTGTTTATAATTCAAACCTTTTATAAGAAAGTATCAAACCTACTTAAAGTTTAAACAATATTTCTGACCGAGAAGTCTTTGTAAGATTAATGTCCAAAATGACCTTATTAAAAGCTAACGTAACCTTGGAAAGACAACGTGATTCAATTCATCTCCAATGTTAACAGTTAAGATTTAGATTTTCCGAAAAGCATTGAGAGGACAATACGCGGTAAATTTAGTAGCAAATAAAGTAATTCTATTTATTTCTTTTGTTTAAATTTTAAGTATCTAAGGCTTTCAATATTTTAGTAAAACATAAAGAGGGTCGAAGGTTGAAGATTGGAGTTGGAACCAAGGTCGACGCAAATAATGAAGGCAACCTTGACAAAAGCCAAACCTCGGCGAAATGTTTGGTCAGTCTGTTCTGTGTCTCGGTTAAGCTTATATAAATTGTATAAATGGAAAGGTAACAAAATTGAAGGATTTCATTTTGTAATGCGAGAATTTATACATTTTTAATTAGATCTATATTTGGATCAAGGAAACCATACCGAATTGTCGAAGTTTAAGTCTGTGTGTGGGTGTTTGATAGTGTAAAATAAAGTTAGTAATAGCGATATATTTAAGCCCAGAATCTTTTGTAATGAAATCCATTGACCAAAGATATAGTTTTTTTCCAAATCGACTTCTTAAAAAAACTTCGAAATATTTTTTTTGGAACAAGAGTCCTCGACGTTATAAAAAGAATACTATTTCCTAGGGTAAATAGCGTCAACAGGTTGTAGTATGTTAAAATTATGTCATTGTTAGCACACTAGAGTCCATTTTGCAGTCAGACTTTTAATAAACCGTCTTTAAATTGACAGAAGTTATCAATTAAAAAAAAAAAAACATTTAGAATATTAAGTAAAACAAAAAAATCTTTAAGGCTGTTTTATTTACTTATTTAAACATTTGAACTTAAATAAAATAACAGGATATAAATCGGACTTAATGATAAAAGCATACTCTGCCACCTTCTGGAAGTACCTAAGATAAAATGGCGGTATTATGTTGAAAGATAATATTAATTTTTTATGTACTTAAAAATACTTGTAAAATTGAATAGGTACCAAAATATATCTACTTGTCACGTCTACTTGATAGTAGTTAACCCTAACCCTAATCTTTAATCATGAGTAACATGTTTGTTTGTAAAAAACTAAATCAAGCGTTTGCTAATGTTCGT